>RXID01014378.1:0-191381 GCA_005019695.1 Trichopus zeylanicus subsp. travancoricus
GGAGCTCGCCGGGATCGCACGCGGGGGCGGGAGCTCGCCGGGCTAGAGAGCGGGGGGCCGAGAGCGCGCCGGGCTCGCGCGCGGGGGCGTGAGCTCGCCGGGATCGCGCACATGGGTGGGAGTTCACCGAGCTCGCGCGCGGGCGGGCTCGAGCGCGGGCTGGCGGGCGGGAGCTCGCCGGGCTCGGGCGGGTGGGAGCTCGCCGGGCTCGAGCGCGAGAGCTCACCGAGCTCACGCGGGTTGGGGGGGCGGGAGCTCCAGACGGGCAGGCGGCCGGGTGAGAGCTCGCCGAAGCTCCGGGCGGGCAGGCGGCTGGGGGGAAGCTCCGGGCAGGCGGCGGCGGCGGCTTGGCGTGAGCTCCGGGCGGACAGGCGGGCGGGTGGGAGCTCGCCGAGCTCGCGCGGGTTGGGGGCGGGGTTTTTTTTTTTGGGGGGGGGGGGGGGGGGGGTGTCGTGGGAGGACCTCGCGTCGGCTTCGTGTTCGAACCCAAAAACCCTGCGCACTTACTAGTTTATCGCCGTCCTATCTCGTGCCCTCGCTAACTTGACTTGTACTTCCGTAAGATGAGGCTGGCCTTACACTGGGGTCAGTGTTGTCGCCAATTTGATTTCGACGTCCTTATCGGTTTTAGTCAGATATTATTTACGTACGTAATATTATTCAAGTAATTATTCATTATTTTTAAAAAATTTTAAATATATTATAATTTTTTAATTTGAAGTTAAAAAATAATTAAAATTAAATTAAATTTTAGTCAAAATATAATTTTTATTTTAGACCTTCGATATATGGTTATACTTCAGAACCGCTGCCATGAGATCGCGTAGAGCTAATTGTTTTAATTCATATGCCCATAAATGCTCGTCCAGATCATCGAGGTACTAAATTTGTAATTCCACACCCAGATGTTCCAAACTCAACCGATGATGACTATGATGATTAGTTGTATTATTTTAGAATTTATAAATTATGTATGTGTGAAATACATTTTAATGAAAAGTTAAATTTGCTTATGTTAATTTTTAATTTTAATCATATTCATATCATTTTTTATATATTTTTTTAATACACTAATATATATTAAAAGTAGACAATATCAGTGACTAACTATCAAAATTAATTTTAATTAGCTTAAATAATATTTGAAATTATTGTAAAATTAAGTATAAATTCATTCATAATTTTCTAAATTTTTTCAAATTTTTTCAAATATTTTATCGTATTTTTAATTTAAAGTCAAAGTACAGTCAAAATATAGTCAAATTCTGATCAACGCCTAATTAATAATTTAAAAAATTCTTTCGGCCGAAACCGAAACGGCCGAAATTGAAACCGAAACGGCCGAAACGTATCGGTTTCAGCCGGTTCTGAAATCGAAACCGAAACCGAAACCGAAAACCTTAGTTTAAACTATATGTACTATACAAACTTCAAATAGATTGCTGCTTTATATAGTCTTTTTTCATCAAATATTTTATCCCATTGCTGATGTTGTCTCATGCGTCAGTGCAGATATTTTGTTTCTTTCTTATATCTCTCTCCCTCTCTCGGAAAATAAATAAGTAAAAAAAAAATACATTCTGAAAATTTTTTTTTTTAAAAAAACTGTCGATTGTTTTTTTTCAAAAAATAAAAAAGCTTCTCCTTCTAGATGAAGATCCCTAACCAGGCATTGATTGGTTGATCCAGATCTCCTGACCCCACACACGAAAAAAAACGCCGATAAGCTCAATTATCCAAACCCAAGAACCCAAAATATAATAAATAATAAAATAGAAAAACAAGAAATAAAAAATGTATATGGATCAGAGTCCTAATCCCCCGTCACTCGACGGCCAAAACAATGGCTACCGTCACCTTTCCTCTCCTCCGCCATCCCAAGCTCTCATCTCCAACGTCAATCTCCCAGCCCTGCCGTCGCTCCGCCGCCATCCGCGCCTCCATCACCGTCGCCCCGCCGCCCGACCGGCTCGTTACTTCCATCCTCTCCAAGGTCCCAACTAGGTCTTCATGGTCTCACTTCTTGTTTACTTCGCAAGAAACTTCCATCCAAAGTTCCGTTTTCTTTTCAAAATGCAAAATACCATGTCCTTGAGCTTCAGGTGAAGGGGTCCGACCGGGGAGTTCTGCTCTCGAAGGAAGGCCACAAAGAGGTCGCGGATGTCGCACAACAGCTTCAGAAATACTGCGTTGATGAGCCCGTCAAATGCCCGCTTATTTTTGGAGGTTAGATTCCAATGTGTTCTCCCCAAAAGGAATTATGCTCAACAATGGTTGCTTGCATTAATTCTTTCCATAATCCAATCCGGCAAATATTGCATACATGTTTGAAAGTGGATTTGCTCATGTCTGTTTCTGCTAGTTTGTGGCTTCCTTGAATGTGTGGGAATGACATGCCATAAGATATTTTTCATATACAAACTGTTTATTTTCGTAAGACTGAATATGGTCAATTCAGAGTTGCAGGAAAGTTTTTGTTAGGAGAACGCTCTCCTTCTTCAAGTGATTCTAATATGTTACTGTGTAAATTATCTTCTTTCGACTTCCTTTCAAGTTTTTGTGCCAATCAGATTCTTCATATTTCTGAATTCCATAAGAATTCTTGATTCGATATGCTAAATCGTTGAACCTGTTACAACTACGTTACAGACTTCTGGAATATCTCCGCAAAGAAATGCAAAAGGCTAATCTTGAATTGTCTCTCCAATTTCTTCTGGCTCATCAGCTTTAAGTTTGCTTATACAGAGTGGGATGTTGTGTACTGCTCACTGCCGACATCGCCAGGCGGTGGCTACCGGAGTGCGTTTGGCCGCCTTGTTTTCAAGACAAACGAAATGATTCAGGTTGTGGAGGCCCCTGACACTGTGAGAAACAAGTTGTCTTTCTCTGCATTTGGATTTCTCGACGGACAAGTATCACTGAAAGGTAATTACATTCTCGATATCCGGATTCTTTTTATCCAAAAGAAGGCAACTCGCTTGTTAAAATTTGTACTCGTTCATGCTTCAAATTCATCTTCTCAGGAAAACTGAGGGTACTGGATGATAAATGGATTCAGGTTATTTTCGAACCTCCTGAACTGAAGATAGGATCATTAGGGTTCCAGTATGGCGGCGAGAGCGAGGTGAAGCTTGAGATTACCTACATTGACGAGAAAATAAGGCTAGGGAAGGGATCAAGAGGCTCTTTATTTGTCTTTGTGAGAAAAGCCTAACAGTAAGCGAGACGATCACATTGCCTTGAAAGCACAACAATTATTCTGATAATTTCCTTCTTTATTTATAGCAACGATGTGAGAATTCAATGTGTTGTACCATAATTCAGTGGAAAATCCATGCAACATTATGCAAAATTATCAGATATTATGTCAAATTTTTCTGGTTTTAAGTATTGATTTTGTGATCAGTTTCTACATTCATCCAAATGAATGCATTTGGATCGTTTCGGTCACTTCAGCATGTTTTAATTTCTATTAAATCATTTTTAATTTTTTTAATTCAAATTTATTTTTAAATTTTAAAAAAGTAAAAAAAATTTAAAGATGAGCAAAAAATCGATAGACACATATATTTACTAAAATTATTAAATAAAATTTTTTGTCAAAAAATTGTTTAAAATATGAGAGAAAAAAATGATATAGGTGAAGGATTGAACCTAAGTTTTCTTAACTCAAATTCAAAGTCTTAGACTAATTATAATTTATAATAAAAATATAATATATAAATATAAATAATAAATTTTTTAAAAATAAAATTAAAAGTACAAGTTGAAATATTTTGGGCACAATTTCGGTTTTGCCGGAAACTTCAAACCATAGATTACACTAATGTCAGAGACATATCTAATAAGGATAATTATGCATAAGCTCCGTAATTAGTCTTAATTACGTATAATCCCAGTAATTTCCGGAATTACCCACACTCCCATTTTCGAAAATATTTACCCACACCAATTGTTATTTAATGAAATTTTTTTCAAAAAATTCCAATTTTACCCTCGGTTATTTTACACATACACCCCTAGAAACTTATTTTTTATATTTAACTTCTCAAAATTCGGTTTTTTGCAAATAACACCCCGAAATAACTCAAATTTACAAAAAAATCCTTGAAATTCGAATTTTTATAAATAAACCCCCAGAAATTATTTCGATTTACAGAAAAGTCCCCGAAATTTAGATTTTTGCAAATAACACCCCGGCGCGGGCGGGAACGGAGGAGGAGGCCAGCGACGGGAGCGGAGGCGGAGGCGAAGGCCGGCACCCGGGGGAGGAACGGCCTCGGCCTCCGCCTCCGCTCCCGCCGCCGGCTCGCCGGCTCCCCAGCCTCCGCCTCCGTCCCCGGCGCGCGGGCGCGGATTTTTGCAAATAACACCCCAAAATTATTCCGAATTACAAAAAAAGTCCAGAATTTTCTTATAAAACCCTCTTCTTCTTGTAGCCCTAAACGTATCCTGCACCGACGCCGCTCTGCTCTGCAGCCGCCGCCGTCGCTCCCTGCGCAGTGAAAGTTTTAAAATTTCAAATTTCAAATTACAAGTTTACTATTTTTACATTTAAAAATAGACCACCTTTAATATTTTTCTTTATAAATACGTCCAAATTTTATTTATTTTATAAGTAAATTTTACAAATAAATCATCGAAGGTTTCAAAACTTAAAATTTAAAATTACAATTTTCATATTGTACATTTACAAATAGATCCCTTGATTTTTTGGTGAAATCAATATTTTAATCATTTTTAATATTAAATTTCACGAAAATACAGTGAAAGTTTTAAAATTTCAAATTTCAAATTACAAGTTTACTATTTTTACATTTAAAAATAAACCACATTTAATATTTTTCTTTATAAATAAGTCCAAATTTTATTTATTTTATAAGTAAATTTTACAAATAAGTCATCGAAGGTTTCAAAACTTAAAATTTAAAATTACAAGTTTCGCGTTGTACATTTAGAAATAGACCCCTTCAATATTTTTATTTATAAATAAGTCTATATTTTTTATCATATTTTAAGTAAAATTTTACAAAAAAGGCATTAGTGATTTTTAAATTTATAATTATAAATTTAATATTTATACATTAAAAAATAGACCCTTAAATTTTTTTTTATAAAATAAGTCTAAATTTTTTTTAAAACTAATTTTTACAAATACACCCCTCGCCGGACCATCGCTGGCCGGCGTCCGCGCTCGCATGCCGAGGACGGAGGCCGAGGCCTGACGGCGCCTCGGCGCCCCGGCCTCCGCCTCCGCTCTCGCCCGTGCCGGGGTGTTATTTGCAAAAATCCAAATTTCAGGGACTTTTCTGTATTATTTGCAAAAATTTGAATTTCGAAGACTTTTTTGTAAATCTGAATTATTTCATGGTGTTATTTACAAAAAATCAAATTTCAGGGTGTTAAATATAAAAAAAAGGTTTTTAGGGGTGTATGTGTAAAATAATCGAGGGTAAAATCGAAATTTTTTGAAAAAATTTCGATTAAATAACAATCAGGTGTGGGTAAATATTTTCGAAAATGGGGTACGAATAATTTCGGAAATTTAGGGGGTCATACATAATTAAGGCTAATTACAAGGGTTATGAGTAATTATCCCTATCTAATACTGAAAGACTTTATGGACTTCATGGCACAATCCATTTCCTAACTGGTTCTCTTGCCTCCAGATCAGTGCTATGATGACCATTAGTTCGTGTCTCGAATATAGCTAACGGTCCAGATTCCATCTCGGGTCTCCCATCCAGCACTCTCTACTGGCCGAGACGGCGCCACGATCCACCAGTCATCCTCCGGCACGTGTCAGCGCCGTCTTTCTTCCGTCCCCTCGTCCCTTTCCGCTCCTCCTGCACATCAAAATGCCGCCTTTTTCTTCTTCCCTCTTCTACTCCTCGTTCAAATCCATCCATTTGAAGCCAAATCCTGCGGAAAGCTCCCTCCTTCCCGTTCGCGGCCGCCTCCGCACCATGACCTCCGCCACCAACCAGCCCTCCGTGGTCCCCGGTCTGACCGCCGAGGAGATGACGTCGGCATCGGCCGCTGCCTTCAAGAGGTACTCTTCCTCTACTTTGAACGGCAGGGGCGGCGATGGAGTTGCGATTTTGTGGTTCCGGAATGATCTCCGGCTGATTGATAATGAGGCCTTGGTCCAGGCCTGGGCTGGCTCGGCGACGCTGCTGCCGGTTTATTGTTTCGATCCTCGTCACTTTGGGACTACACATTACTTTGGATTTCCCAGGACCGGGGGTAATTTTCGTGATTTTTTGGTTTCCAGTTTGATGTTATGGAAATCAGATGCTCCTCAAATTCTTTGGTAGATTAAATTTGTGCATTTATTCCTCAATAAGATTTCTTTTGACTTATTGATGAGGTACAGCCTTTAGAGCACAGTTCTTGATTGAATGCTTGGCTGACCTGAAGAAGAATCTGATGAAGCAAGGACTGAACTTGTTAATACGACATGGAAAACCAGAGGACGTTGTCCCTGCAATTGCAAAAGCCACTGGAGCTCATACAGTTAAGTTTTCCGACTTATCTCCTGTCCTTTTCTTTTCATTCTCTTGATTGATTTCTCGAGTGAGTTTTTTCTCATTAAGCATTTTGATACCAGGTTTATGCTCATAAGGAAACATGCAGTGAGGAAACTCAAGTTGAACGACTTGTTCGGAAAGGACTGCAACAAACCGTTTTGTCCGTAGGATCATCATCATACCAGAAGTCCATGCATCCTAAGCTACATCTTATCTGGGGAAGTACCTTATACCATGTTGATGACCTCCCTTTTGACACAAGACATCTGCCCGATGTTTATACACAATTCCGTAAGGTGAGGTTCTGCAAATCTCGTGTCTGATGAGTTTCACACACATGTGCTTAATAGAGATTTGATAGGAAACCAATATGATTTTTTGTTTATGAAAATGTTTTGCAGTTGGTTGAATCCAAGTGTTCAATCAGGGATTGCTGCAAATTGCCACGGTCACTTGGGCCATGTCCTACCACTGGTTTGGATGAAATTGGTGGCTGGGGAACAATTCCTTCCCTGAAGCAACTGGGCATACATGAGAGAAAGGCAAGCCAAGTTATGTATTTATTCTGCAAGAATTCTTATGTGCTTATTGGTTTGATGAACTTTTTGCTTTCAGTTTGATGGAATTAGTATATCCCCTGTTACAGTGTTAAATGATTCTGTGCCATCTGAGTTTCAGAAAATGCAGCCTACAATTCTGCATACATTTCTTAGTTAATTAATTTTCTGCTTTCAATCAGAGTACTCTTGCTACTTGCATGTCATGTTATCCAGAAAGCTGAGGCTGTATTATGCATTGTATAGACACTTGTCAGATCTTCTTCAATGTGATTCCACTTCAATACAATAATATAAACCAACAACTTCTGTTAGAACTTCTTCCATGTAATTCCGCTTCAATACAATAATATAAAGCAACAACTTTATATTACAACTTTGTAAACTAAGAGTATGTGAAATCAAGATGCATGTCTTTTTTTGTTTGTTATGAATGTCCATGTTGTGAATATTCTGATTGTACTTTTCACCAGTCTAGATAACAGATATATCTACAGGGAAAAACTGGCATTTATCTCTGTATGCAAAATGACAATTAGAAACTAATTCTAGATGCTTTCCTTCTCTTGGATGCAGTGTGACCGAGGGATGCACTTCGTTGGGGGTGAGAATGCAGCTCTGGGAAGAGTACATGAATATTTTTGGAAGAAGGCAAGCTCCTCGAATCTTGTCCTTCTAATGTTCTCTTTTTTTTTTTGGATGCAAAATTTGGGCTCGTCCTTTTGTTGTTACCCCCCAATACATTAGATTGTGATTCTTCGTACTTAGTTGTAAATTTCTTTATGGGGGTTTCATGATTTTATGTCTCTGTTATTATAACATGATGAGCACAGGCATCATCACCTTATACTGATGGTTTATAATGAACTGCTCAGAGAAAAGCTTTCCCGAGTATTTCCCATTTATTTTGTTGTTTGTACAGGACTTATTAAGGGTTTATAAGGAGACAAGGAATGGAATGCTAGGGTCAGATTACTCCACAAAATTCTCCCCATGGCTTGCTTCTGGAAGTCTTTCTCCACGTTATGTCTATGAAGAGGTTAGAGACTTCAACTTATCTGATGCCAATGGTATTAAAGTAAAATCTAAGTACCATCTCTTTTTACTTGCCATATGATTTTGCAGGTAAAACGATATGAGAGGGAAAGGCTTGCAAATGATTCAACATACTGGTACCTTTCCAACTTCTGCAAAATTAAATAGCTAGACCCTGAAACCGTGTTGAAGCTCCTCTTTCGTGCTGTTGTGCACAGTTGCCATCAACTTTCTGATACTATTTTTATGGTTTCAGGGTTTTGTTTGAGTTGATATGGAGGGACTATTTCAGGTTCCTTTCAATAAAATATGGAAACTCTATTTTTCATCTAGGTGAAGAACCAGTGCTGTTTTGTCATTGCTGTGTGTTTACTACAGTTAAATTGCTCATGTTTCTTCCTTGTACATGTAGGAGGTCCAAGAAAAGTAACAGCAAAGTGGAGTCAAGACCAGTCACTGTTTGAGTCTTGGAGAGATGGTTGTACTGGGTATTGCTATTCTTCTGTCTTGCAATCTATTATGTTATTTAATAACCTGAAAGCCATGATAAATTTAAAGGACATCATATTAATGTTTCTTCACTTTGATTACAGTTATCCACTAATTGATGCCAACATGAAGGAACTAGCCACAACTGGCTTCATGTCTAACAGAGGACGACAGGTAATATACTTTCAATCTAGCAAGTAATGCCATTTTCATGATACAGTTAACACTCAATAATCGCATGACACAGAAGCACCATTTTTGCCTTGAGTAGGTTTATTTCCACATTTGGTTCTTTTTAGATATATTATAGTAGTGCAGTCAGCACCAATGATTCCTCCTGATTATCGTTATCCTACTACTCTAGAATTAAACCAGTTTTACAGATACAATTTTTCCTTTCATGAATTCACAATTTTAATGCGAACAATTGCCCATTTTGTTTTGAAAAGGTAGGTGTTCTTCAGTAGGAGGAAGCTTAAGCTGAAAATGAGAATCCTTCTTTATTTATTATTTAGGCATTCAAAGTGGGTTTTCATTAATTTTTGCAGATTGTCAACTCTTTTTTGGTTCGAGATATGGGGATGGACTGGCGGATGGGAGCCGAATGGTTTGAGAGCTGCCTCATTGACTACGATCCATGTTCAAATTATGGCAACTGGACCTATGGAGCAGGTAATATTTTTCCATATGTTTCACTGCAATATAAATATTATATCATTCAAATAATTCCACGCACAATCATTTTAGCATCAGCCAATACCATTAGAATTTCTAGCGTATCACTCTTGACATTCAGAAATGTTTTTATAGGTGTTGGCAATGACCCAAGAGAAGATCGGTATTTCAGCATAACGAAGCAGGTAAGTATAGGTGACAACAGAATCCTATTTGGATTGGTGTTTCTATGTATTTCTGGAAAATGTTACATATCTATTAGTTAGAGATGGTCTAGTTTTAATTTCCCAGCTTGATTCGAAGATCAAAAACTTATCCTTGACCTCATGCTTTTGGTTTCCTCAGGCGAAAACTTATGATCCTGATGGTGAATATGCTGCCTACTGGCTGCCAGAGATACAAACGCTTCCAAAAGAGCTTAGGCATTTCCCTGGGACATCATATATAAAGCAGATAGTGCCCCTAAAGTTTGGAAGCACAGGTCCAAGGCATGATCAACTCAATGCAGAAAAGGGTAGGCAAAGAAAAGGATGTAAAGGATAGGCAAATGCTGTAGAAGCAAAAGGTTACAATGTAAACTCCGTTTTTGCAAGATAAAGAGCTTCTACTCTCCTGCTTTTATCATTGGGAACAGGCAGCTGATTACCCTGCTAGCTCCGACAGATGACTTCCCTAAAAGAGAAAACCAGTGTTTTGAATTCAGGACATCTCATTTAAGTTGTATAAACTGTCACAAAACTGAGATTATGTGTTAATAATGATCAACTCTTAAATTTGCAGCAATTTTATTTACATGGATGTTCAAAAAAGAGCCAGAGAATATTGAATTCACAAAAGCTTCGAATGATCACCTGAAGCATGGTATGTACACCATTTCATCCTCATAGTACAAGAAATATCATGGAACAAAATTCACCAACCATTCAGATTGGATATCAAAGCCATGTCATAGTTTAGATTTTTTGAGTAGAACAAGTTTTATTCAAACACAACCCTAAAATGGGAGCCACAAACTATCGTGTCTAGAGGCCTTCTCATGGCAGAAACATGCATCTGGAATGATTGGATTGCTGGAGCTAGCGATTTGGTGGCGAACCAGAGTAAATAGGGTGGTGAATTCTGCAAAAGGCACATAAAAATTGTTATTTTCACCTAGTTTTCTTTTTATACTACTTTGGTACGTAGAAAATACTGGGGAATAACAGAGTTCTCTAACAGTTAATCTGGACAGAGGAAGAATTCCCGTGAAATTGGTATCACCAATTTAATCAACAGCAGAGGTCTGTAAAAATCAGTATCCTTTCTGAAGTCTCGGTTTCAAACACATGGAATGACTGAAACTCCACATTTTCGTTGACAATTTTTTATTTTTGATGACATTGAATTCAATTATGACTCTAATATCACAAACAACCCTCTGTACCAGTTGATCCTAAAAAGGCAGCAGCTATAGAAAAATGGTGTGACTGGTGTCTAATAGAACACTAATAACCAAATAGTACTTGGCAGAAAAGATGGGAGAGTATAATAATAACCTTGTTTCCAAGGATCTCAGAGAGACCTCCTACAACTTTCAGCTCATTATGCTGCCCACTTGACCTGAAATGGATGGGTCAGTAGTGAAAACCGAAAACTACTTCAAACATGCAGGCAAATATATACACAAGGTCCGTTCTATGAGGGTTGTCAGGTGAAATACTTAAAATGCTGATTCTTTCATGAGACAGAATTGTCTTTACAGGCATATTAGTTGTGCCAGAAATCAATCAGGATTTCACCATGACATTTGTTTTAATTTGCTGCACTGTACCTCAAATACTTCATCTCATTACTTTTGCAATCCAGTATAATAACAATAGCAAGTGCAAGTAGCAAATAAGGGTTCATCTCAAGTCGGTTTTAGCTCAACGACACCAGCTGTATGAGGGTCCACATATAATCTTATATAAATCAGCATACGCACTGCACTTTTGTTGGTAGATGCTTACACATTGCACTTTGGTTTCGAACTAAGGCTTAGGACCAAAACCAGAAACTATAGGTGTATGGGATTAACTCTGTTACAGGCAAATTATCATAGATTCTTCAGTTACAAACCTAGCGTATCCTTTCCTAGGTTTAGGACATGCAATCACTTGATTCTTGCTCAGGCATTTCTTCATCATGATGGCAGTTCTCAATTTTCCAAGCTCATCCATTTCATCAACCGAATAGTTTATTTGGAAATTAGCTCCTGCATCATCAAATTCGTACTCCATAAGGAAATATTTAGAAAAAAAACAACAACATATAAAAATTTTACGTTTCCGGTAAATCTATACCTGCAGAAACATAACATAATGGATTTTGCCTATACAATAATCAACAAAATGGCTGTTTCAATGCAAAACAATCAAAAATCAAGAAAAGATAAACGTAACCTGGTAAATCCTCTATCAAACTCCTTATACCCATTCCTTGAAAGTAAAGATCCTTAATGGCTAATCCCCAAGACTTCCTTCCTGCATATAGCACATCAACCACTCAACAACAACAGAGAAGAATATGGTGCTAATTTGAAGCAAAAATGCTCACACTGCCTTGTATTCTAAAAATTAAAACTTCTTGGCAGATCATCAAACAAGATGACTACTCATTAGGCATTTAAAGACCTAGCTCAACAATTATGGTGACTAAACTCTAGCAACAAAGAAACAATTGTTTGAATTATACAACTCAACACTTATACAACTCTACACAGCTCCAATAAAACAATTTACAGATCATCCACCAAAAAAATGCGTCTTTTCAGGGCTGTTTGGATAATTCCGGATTTCGGAAGGGAGGGAATTGTCAATTCGGTTAATTACGGGGAATTGAAGGAATTGACCGAATTTGATAATTTCGGTGTTTGGATGTACTTTTTGAGTAAATAAAAGAAATTGTCAATTCAGTTAATTCCGAGAATTTGGTTGTTTGGAATGTAAATTGAAATCAACGAATTTCGCCAATTTCCTTAATTCTGGTGTTTGGTTGGATTTGGAATTGGAGATATGATCACCCAATTTTTAATGGGTGAGATTACTCCCTTTTTTAATATTTTCTATATTTAATTTTAAAATAAATATATATATTAAATTAATAAATAAATTGGACATATTTTTGAGGTTTTAAAAATAAATAATATTAGAATTACATTTTGATAATATCTAATTTTTTTTAAAAAAAGGATAATTGATTTAAATAATTTAAATCAATAAAATATTTTTTTAGATCAGCTCCAAGCAACAGAAAAAAGAATTTTGCCACAATGAAACAATATAAAACTTAATGTCCTGTTACAAACCTCAACGTCACATAAACTGCAATATATAATTAAAACAAATAGTTATACGAACAACAGTCAACAATCGAATGTTAAATAACTCATTATATAAAGTTTAAAACACAGATAATATAATGAAACACATGTTCACACAAGGAATAAGCCTAGTTATTATTGTAATCCTCCCACACCTCAGTGGCTATTTAATCCCTCAATTGAATTCACTTCTGGTTCTCGTTGCTCCCTGAGAGTAGAACCTGTACACAACTTTCTTCATCTTCATCTTCATCTGACGGACCGCCGCTCGGGCTCGGGGACGACGGGCGTCGGGGCTCGGGGACAGACCGCAGACGAGCTCGGGGGAGACGAGCTCGGGGCTGACGACGCTCGAGCTCGGGGACGATGGGCTCGATGACGGGAAGAATTCGGTGGAATTCCGCCGAATTCGCTGGTATATAAACGGCTGAATTGGAGTTTCGGGCAGTGGTGGGGCCACTGAATTCGGATTCGGAATTGCGAATTCCTTTCTTCTAATCCCGAATTCAAATCCGGAATTAGGAATTGTGGGAATTGCGAATTCACCAAATTCCGAATTTTTATTTGGTTACCAAACAGCCAAATTGAGGGAATTGAATATCCAATTTCTCTAATTTAGCCAATTCTCTCAATTAGGGGTGTTACCAAACAGCCCCTTCAAGAAGAGATACGCAATTCATTGGCCACATTTAAGAGGAAAATGAACTCCATGTGCTTTGCAAATTTGAGAAAATTGAGAAATGTAGGAATACTTGCACCAATTCATTTACCAACAATTAAGTGGAACAAGTGAAGTTCTTCACAAAATTACTACTTTTTTGGTTAAAGCTTTTATGAAGTGTTAGAACCAAATGTTTTGCAAAAATTCTCTGGAACATATATTGTATAAATTATTAAACTGAACAAAAAAGGCAAACCTGATGTCTGAAGTCCAATTCAAATTCCATGAAGAAAAAAGTGGTCCGCATAATTCACTAATCAAAGGCCAAATCTAAAGAAAAACAACCAATTAAATTACCTGAAAAATGCTGAATCAATCAAGAGTTATCTCTTGTTGCGTGGAAGATGGATATCCACTATAATTAACCATGTAGAAGAAGAAAAGGCCAAGAGAAATAATATCACATAATAGATTTATGTGATTTGGTTTATAACTTACTCTACGGGCGAGACGATCCAGAAAAAATTTTATTAATGAGAAATAAAAATAAGTTACAATGTTGGAGACAAAATTCCAATATCATAAACTTTTATAAGAGACTAATTACTCTAATTGTCATAAAATATTTTCAGTTTGATATCTTTCTATTCCACTATATATGAAACTCCTAAATGAATAAAATATTTACAGGAATGACTTAATTGAGTTTAAGTCAAAGTAGGAGATTAATTCAGATAAAGATTTAGTCCACTAATTCATGTCTTCTAATATAAGAAAAATTTAGAGAAAAATTTCGGTCACTAATTCATTTCCTAATATGACTTATTTGATTAGGATTCTCCAAAAGTCCATATTCATTGACATAATTAAGTCAACAATCTTTTCCATAGCTTGAGTTTTCTTTTTCTTTAAAGTTGAACTTTCAATATATATCTTCAACATTGTCCCATAGGGCGAGATTAATGATTTTGAACATTAATCAAATCCAAATAAAATTTGAATTTGTTAATCGAAATCATATTCATTAATATATCTGTTGGATTTCTTGAAATATGAATTGTTTGTAAAAAAATTTTGCCCTCTTCAACAATATTCTTAATAAAGTAAAATTGGAGATATATATATATATATATATTGCTTTGATATAGTACATTTTATTTTTTACAAATATATAATCCTTTGACTATCACAAAAAATAAGAAAAATAATTTAAGAGAATCCAACTTTACTTACTAAACCTTTTAATTATAGAGTTTTTTCACGATTTTTGTACCCATTATATATTTGGACTCTATTGTAGATAATGACACAATTAAGTACATTTTTAACTAATAGAACCAATAATCATATTATCAATATAAAAAAAATATAATAAATGAATTATTGACATACATTTTAAAATAGACACAATAATCATACTTGTAATGAATAAAACCTTACTTGAATATAAAATTATTAAATATTTTATATCATTACTTTGGAGACTGTCTAAAATCATAAAATGACTTGTTCAATTTGCATATATAATTTTTCTTCCTTTTTTTGATGAACTTTCCAAAGTTACTGCATAAAAATTTACTTTCCTAATTTTTCATACAAAAAAATAATTTTGATTATAAAAAATAATTAAAATAAGTAAAAAACGAATAAATATATTTTTAATTATAAGAGAATATTTTTTTATTAAAATCAATACTCTCTTTTTATAAATATTCTTTTACAATTAGATACACTTTAAATTTCATACCATATATATCACAAGAATCTTCTTTATCCTAAAATACTCACTTGCAACTAGGGGTATAAACGTGCCGAGCTGAGCCCAGTTAATCCCGACTTGAGCTCGCCTCGACCGAGCTCGCTCCGAGTAATCACATCTTCTCTCTCTCTCTCTTATTATGGAGATGAGAGGAGACAGAACAATTGGAGGAGAACTCAAAGACGAGGTAGAGGCCATGATCAATGCAGCAGCAAGTAGAGAAAAAACATTGGGTTGATAAACATGGCCAATAGTGCCGAGCTCCGTCAGGAACTCCTCCTTTTACTCATCCGCCGTTGATCTCGCCAACTGCTTCACTATGATCAAGTGGCCATTGTCGAGCACTCCCTTGTTGATGCAGCAGGAAGAGGGAGCACGAGGGGTCGGAAGAAGAGCGCCGTCTTCTCTTGATGCAGAGGGAGGAAGCACGAGATATAGGGAGAAGATCACCGTCTTCACTTGATGCAGCGGGAGGAAGGCATGAGGATTAGGGAGAAGATCACCATCTTCTCGCAATGATAGATCCGCTTGATGTAGCCGGAGGGGGCACAAGGGATAGGAAGAAGATCACCGTCTTCTCCCCACGATAGATCCTTGAATCCACAAGGAAGATAAAAAGGGAACAAACCCAAAATAAGAAAATATTATTGATAGAAAAGTCTTTTTTTCCTTTTGTTATAACCTTGGGCTGTATATATAGCCCTCTGATAAACTTAGAGTCCTACTTGGTATACACTAAAAATAGGACTTAGACTCTACTAAGAATTCTACTTAACATATCTTAAATAAAGATATATAAATCCTATTCCTTATTGGGCTTGAACTGTTATTGACTCGGACTGATAAATAAATCCTTATTCTGATCAATATAAAATCCGAATTATCCAAAATAGTAAATAAGAGACTTGTAGGAATCGATCTCAGCTTTCCAACGGATAGTTATTTGCTGAATTTGGATCAATATCTTAGGAGATATGGCCTTTGGACTGTAGCTGTACGAATCTTGACGGATCCTTATTGGAGTTGGAATTCAACTTAGACTGGATCTCTAATTTTACTGTGAAAAAAGATGTAGTTGTCCTACATCACTTGTACACCTCTGTGTATCCTCCTCTTCCAATAAGGTTATCTAACAAAGCAAAAAAAGCTATTAAAATTTTTGAGATCAAGACAAAATAAGGTTGTTGTTCAAAGGAGTATAAGCCTTGGTGGAAGACATTGGTGGCTCGGTAGATTTCTTCATAGGAGAAGCATTTCCATGATGGCTTG
This sequence comes from Trichopus zeylanicus subsp. travancoricus, assembly GCA_005019695.1. Classification (NCBI taxonomy): domain Eukaryota; kingdom Viridiplantae; phylum Streptophyta; class Magnoliopsida; order Dioscoreales; family Dioscoreaceae; genus Trichopus; species Trichopus zeylanicus. The sequence goes on from RXID01014378.1 coordinate 16,316, forward strand.
TGAATTGGTTTTAAGTCCATCGATGAGGAATCCACTAAAATAGTTTCTTCTTTCTTATAATCTTCTTCTTGCTCTGCTTCTTCTTCTTCTTTTCTCTCTCTCTCATCTGTCTTCTTCTCCGGATCAATCACTCCTCTCTCGCCTAAACCATAATCGCCACCATCCTTATAGATGTAGATCCCCAGCTATGACCTCCTCTTTTCCCTCTCCTCCCCCCACAATCACCCTGCCCCTGCCATGAACCGCTTTCCCACCCTCGTCGCCCATACCGCCGGAGCTCTCTGCCCCCTGTGCTTTGGTCCATCGGCCTCGAAAGTGCTAACAAGTCCCGTCACTGTGCCAACTCTGGTGCTTGTGCCCAGGCCTACATCAAGGACAATGTCTACGAGGGCGAGCACCAGCTTAACGGGGCTGACGGGGCCGATGTGGCCGAATGGGCAACAGAGCCGAACGGGGTCGAAGCAGAGGGCCAAGGTTGGAGTGACGGAGCTGACAGGCGACGAGGCTGGAGATAGGGGTAATTTGCCTGCGGAGTGACAGAGGAGATCGGGGGAGAGAATCGAGAGAGAGAGAACTACAGAGAGGATTATGGAACTTCTGAGGAGACCCGAGAGAGAATCAGAGACTAAAAAATACAAACCGAGTTATTGAGTTCGAATCGAGCAAACTAGTTTCAGCTTGGGCTCGGCTCAGTTTGCAAACGAGACGACTCATTGAGCTCAAACTCAATTTATTTTTTATTGAGTCAAGTGGAGTTTGAGTCGAGTTTGAGCTGTTGAGAGCAGTGAGTTAAATTGACATCCCTATTTGTAACTAATGTTTTTTTTTTATTTTTAGATAATTTTACCAATTCTCAAATATAATTTTTTTAAAGAGAATCATTTCTTCACTTATAGTAATTTATCACTGATAAAAATTATTATCTTGTACTATTTTTTATAAAAAAAATCATCATTATTAATAAATAAAGTAAAAACTACAATATCTTTAAAATCATATCTTTTGGGTGGTTTTATATTTCTTTGAGATCTTTGAAGTAAAATCTTTTTAAAAATTTCAACTTGACTCTCATATTGAGATTCAAAATTCTCTTGAGAATTTGACACACTAAATATTTTTTTATGGAGGAGCGTATATTTAACTTATCCTTGATGACTGTATATAAGTAGAACAAAAAATATTTAAAGAAGAATAATTTACAAACTCACTACTAGTCTATACTTCTTTGAGAGTTTTTCAACTATTAGTTATCTATAGAAAATAATTTATAATGAAATACACTGTATTAATTGCTTTTACTTAAAAATCCTTATCAAAGTTGGCAATATTGGGAGTACTACGTATTTTCTTTAGCAAAGTTTTATTTACCTTTTCAATCACACTACTTTGTTGAGGTTTTTCTAGAATAATAAAGCAACATTCAATGCATTCATTTTTGGAGAACTTGAGAAGCTCTATTAATTTGTAATCCGTGCCATTGTTGCTTTTTAAGTATTTAATTTTTTTACTAGTCCTTTCAAGTAAAGTTTTCTACTACTTAAAAATAGAAAATATTTTAATTTTATAATAAAAAAATAAATTCATAACTTTTTAGAATAATCGTTAATAAAATTAATAAAATAACAAATAATAAATTTTAATGGAATAGGAGAGCACCACATACCATAATTAATATAATTAATTAAGTCTTTAGTGTAATAAATACCAATAATAAACTTTAACTTGAGCTAATAAAGTCTTTACAATACTCATAAAAATCTAATTTGTATAAGTTGAGGTCTTTCAATAATTTTCTTTTATTTAATCAAACTTTACTTACTCATATGCTCAAGACACAATGTCATATGCGAGTTATATCAGAGAAAACCTAAGAAACTGCTACTCTACCTTTAACGATTTTTTCTATTAAGTCATATAAATTTTTATACTTCAAGTCTTTCATCACTATCAACGAGCCTTTAACACTATTTAAAACTTTACCTTCAACATAATACCTACAACCAGCAAAATTCAAAGAAATCAAATTTTTTTCAAATCAAAAACATATCTGATGTTAGTAAGAGTCATAACAATATTATCAAATATCTTAATTTTGATTTTTCTAATTTCAATGGTTTTACATGAATTATTATAATAATGATCAAAATCAGAATTAATAAAGAGAATGTTATATTGATTATTGATCAGAATTCTCTTCACCAATTGATATTTATTCTTTGACTTATTCTTTAAAGTGAGATTATTTTTCTTTCTTTATTTTGAGTTTTCAACACTCCTCAATTGCATGTTTTATCTCGTTGCAATACCTATAACTTTTTCTTTTAGATTTGGATATAAAACAATATGATTTTGATCTTTCTTTGGCACGACCTATAGCAATAAATACTTTTGAGTATGACTCATCTCTTTCAATACTTTTCAAATATTCATTAAACAGAATGACAACAAAAACTATCATCAAATTTTAAATTCTTAATATATATGAGACTAGTTTTTAGACTCTCTAAGAAAAACAGTAGAGAAAATTATCTCTCTTTGGCTGAGTATCATGTAAGTATCATGTACTTCCATGATGCCTATTTTAATTATATATTTTTATTACTAAAAAATAACTAATCTATTCCCTATTTTAAAACATAATTTTATTTTGGAGGTTGCGTAATGTTTACTCTCACACTTTTTGTTTACACAATGTTGATTTTCTTTGTTTCTCTCTTCATATTCGAATTTTTATGTTAAAATGATTATCTTATTTTTATTTTAAATTTTTGACATCAATACTTAATAATAGAAAGACCAATTTATTGAAAATATTAAGATAATCAATTATATTTGTATTTTTTTATTCACAAATTGAAAATTTTTTATTTTAGGTAAATTTGGTTTGTAATATACTCATTCATGTAGTATTTTTTTAACTGAAATTTTTTTAGATTTGACATTATTCAATATACTACTAGTTTAATTGTTATAAAACGTTTTGAGAATTTAATATATATTTCTCTATCTCATTATATATAAAATTTTTAAATTTAAATAAAAATCTATTCTACTAATTCATGTTTTTTAATAAAAAACTTTTTAAAAAATCGGACTATTAATTTACCTTTTAATATAAATTTTAATTTAATTAAATTTTTTTATAAAATCTAAATATGAGACATAACTGAATCAATAATCTCTCTCTTACGTCTGCTGCTCTCTCTGGCCGGAAAGAGCAGAAAGGGGGAGACCCCGTAAAGTGACGTGCTTGCACATTAGTTTATTTTTTTGTTTTATCATTTTCGGAATGACGAGAATACCCCCATCACAGGATGAGGGTGTAATGGGACGCGGCGGATGCACAGAGACCTAGGATAGATCCAATATCCAGATAAGAAACGGAACTTCAAAAGTGGACCGGAAAGGTGACACTCTTGACACGTGGATTTGACTTGCGAATGGAATCCGTTTGTTGTCAGAGATTCGAGAGGGTTCCGAATCGGTGTCGAGATTCAGAGTTTAATTTTAAAATTAGAGTGGCCGTGAGGATGGATAATAGTGTCAGAAAAAGAGTGTCACAAACCACCTAGCCCAAAACCCCCCACCCCCAAGTTTCAATAATTCAGGTAATGCAGATATAAGCCGAGCAATATTTTTTTTTCTTTCTGTAATGCAACAAAAGACAGGCCAGAGGCAACATTATCGTGCACATATAAAACCTGAAACAATTAGATTGCCAATTGGTCATAAACTCCAACCTTACACAAAATGAAGACTTCATCAACTGCAGAACAATTGTTTTTCCTTTCTATGAATGTACAAATAACAGCTAAAATTAACCCAATATCAATCTCATATACACAAACCCACATCAACTTTCCAGCCACAGCATGCCCACTCGAAGTTCTTCCCAACAATTCTTGCTCTGGCTGTGCAAAAGAATCGATTATCAGGATGATGTGATGGAAAACACTGGTACTCCAAATATTGAGAAGCACAGAATGTATTCAGAGCAAGCCTCATCTTTGTAGCTAGTTAATGCCTCGGATACTCCCCTTGTGATAATTCATTGCTGGTTTTGCTGCCTCAGCTGTGGAAAGTTTGGGTTATGTCCTGCATTTGGAAGACCAACCATACCAGGTTGTAGATTTTGAGCATTTGCCTGGAAGTTCATGCTCCCAAATCCACCTTGATTTCCAAGTTGCTGCTGTTGCATTGCTACCATGTTAGCAGAATTTGAGCCACCCATGCCAAACACTGCATGAACATGATAAATGACCTCACATTATTTCACTGGAACAAATATCTAGTGGAAAAGAGAATTATAACAACAAATCCTCCGTCTGCTAATAAATAAGAAAAGGACGGAATGTTTTGTCAGCTCTGTAGTTCCATTATTCCAATACTAAACACTAAGTAAATCATCATATGCAAACTGGCCAGTTTGTAGATTAAATTCACAAATTAAACTAAGAACAAGATTTCTCATTGATTTAATTTAGTTGTTTAACCATTTCTATAAGCAAGCAATTCTGACATTTTTCGATGCCATCAAGCAGATAAGGTGTTCTATTTATAAAGTGTATTACAGAAATTAATGCTAAATAGTATAAAGAAAGCTTTTGTGGCCATGATTTCATTCATTACCATTTAAACAGAACTATAATATGTACCCAGGTGGTCATCGTAAATAAATGTTATCAGAATCTTAGTCTCAAGGTAGAAGATAACCTTATCTGGCATAAAGCTCCAGCTTTATGAGTATGGGCTGTATGGCAACCAATTTTAACATTCATGGCCAGAAAAGGATATTGAGGTGGCAACACAGATTCCCTACTAAATTTTCAGCTTGGTAGCTGATGTAGGATTCTATACACTTTTTTCGTATGGCATACATATGGAATTCCAAGAGCATGTTGGTAACAGGTTATCCAGGGATAACCCCAACCATATAAACCAAACAAAACAGGTTAGGAATAGGGTCAGGATTAGACAGCTTGCAAGTGCCCCCTGTTAAATTGATCTAACCCGCCCCATCTAACAATAAGAAATGGTAGGAGCAACAAAGTCATCTTTTCACTTTACAACACAAAATACTCAAATCTCTAACCAAAACCTAGCCTATTCCAAACGAATCAGGAATATCCCCAACTCTACCCCAGGTTATCCTACTACAAATCAAGCCCTAAAAGCCCCATTAGGTATTTGGAAAACCAGTTCAAATGTCTTAAGAAATGCAAATGTCCCAGTTTTCCAGTTCAAGGTTGCTCCAGTTTCGAAGGTAAAGCAGAAGGAAGACATCTAGTTGGAGGATATTGTTGCTTAGCATCTTTTGTTAACCATTTGATGAAGGTAGCCCTGTGAATTTGGTATGGCTTATGGACCATTGAACAACCAAATTTTGGTAGCAACACAGACCACATGCTACTTCATGTGGTTATCAATGAAGGGTGCTAAAACTATAATCTGATAATGAGAATCCTTGAGGAAATATTAAGTCTATTGTGCTTTTGATACTTCAAAATAAATATGCAATATTAGCATGTTCATGCAGCATTAATAACCCTTAATTTTCTAAGAATGATATCTAATACAACCAAGTTAGGATTGGACTTGCTCTTCCTTGAAGGACAGGCATCCCAATCATATCATTCTTTGCAACAAGAATAAACTAACAAGAGAACTTCTTGACCAAACACTTTCATGAGATAATAGTCATCCACATATTCTCTCCTGTGACAACCACATTAACTGTACTTTTTATTCTGCAAAAATTTTTTGGTTCCATGCTATTTTTTTTTCCTTTGATGGAAGTTTGCCTTCAACTTTGTCCATGGTAGTGCCTGCAACAGACATGAAGAGATCAAGAACATATGGAAAGTTGCTCCAATTATCACAGGAGAAATATGGTCTTCAGACGCACATAAAAATAACAGATCTACTTGCAACCTTGTCACCATAATTGATGCCCATATCATTAACTCAACCATTTGACTAATAGGATGTAAAGTTCTCTAGCTGAAATCGTTACTTGGATTGGATTTGCAATGCTGCCACTATGGAACTAAATGACAAGTCCCCACCAGGTCTGATCTCCATACTGTCTTGCATGATTTCTCAAATAGGAAATAAGTGGGACCATAGTAACTAAATTAGCTTTGAGACCAACTAAAACTAGTCTTTGTGCCTAAAAGAAAAAAAATACTATTTATTCTTCAACATAAGACATTCTGGGTAGTAATAAGTGCTGTAACAATGATCCTTCTGACATAAAAGAGAAGTATTGTCCCAAAGATAAAATCATAATACAATATAGACAAAATGTAAAGATGGAAATGTAATGCTTACTTTGATCATTTAAAATTTGTGAAGAAAGATTCCTCTGAGGATGTCCGCCAGGTAAACCAAACTGATATCAAAAGAAAACAGGAAAGAATTGTTACAGATCAAATACATCTAGTATCAAATACCAATATCATGCATTCATTGGAAACTTGTGTATCTAGAAGGCTAGAGCTACCAGTGACTAGAAGAACCAGTCCAAAATTGTTGACCAAAATTTTAACAATAAGGGAAGTATGTTGTGTCGCAAATCTAGATAGAAATCAAGTCATCCATCAAGGGTACTCATAGCAGCATGTTGTGATACCATTACACTCTGACCATCATCAATGATAGTATTGCAGTGTTTGTACATGAAAACATCGATTTTAGAATCACCACAGGGAGTATCATAAAAAATCTAACCTGCATTCGAGGCAAAAGTGACTGTGACTGCATTGTTACTGACATGTTTGTGATCTGCAAGAAAGAAGACAGACTTTTGAATTAATCAAAATGAACACTTCGATCAGAATCAAGGGAAAAATCTAGCAGTATGCACTCTAATTATGCCCTTCAACTTTAATCTTTTTAAGGACTGCAAATGCCACCAAATTCACAGGATAATGGGTGAGAAATGGAAAATGAAAGCTTAATGACATAGAGTTAACAAAGTCAGAACGTGGACCTACACATCCCTCTTGGGGGAGAGTAACCTTACATAGCCTAGGGGCAAATGTCACCAACACATGGCATTTCAGCAGAAACATTTTTTCTGAAAGTGGTTACATATAAATGGATTCAAGAAGAACTAAACTAGCAATAGGATGAATTCCAAACAACCAGTTCTGCTACTGTATTCAGATATGAAAGAAATAAAAACATCTAACCATTTGTGAAGTTGGCATCCCCTGTACAGAATTGAATAAGGCACTACTAGCATTTCCAGCAAATTGGTTCAAATGGGTCCTCAGCTGATTCCCTTGGTTCATTTGATTTTGAGCCAAGTTATGTTGAAGATGTGTCGGCTGCAATTGTCTGTTCTGGAACTGCTGTTGTGAAAAAGTTTGAGAAAACTGCATTTGATGCTGGCCTGGTACCTGGGTAAAAGTGTTTTTTTTACTGTAATAAGCCAATTCAATTTTCTATAAACAACAAATCATTTATCAAAATTGCTGTCAACATCAGATCATAAATATAGGAGCATGCACAAATACAAACATGCGAAGAAATTGTTTTATGCAAATACCGATTGAAACTTCGGCTGGGCCTGCCCTTGTAAATCATGCAACTGGGACATAGTGCTCTGCAAGTAACATAGAAAAAAACTATGAGCTCAAATTTCTCAACAACGTATAAACTGAAGTTTAATGTCACAATATCTGATTTTCATTTACAAACTTTTCTACTCAAAAGAAGTCTGGTATCTAAGATTGAAATGCAAGTAGGTGCCTATGTTCTTTATTGTTACTGTGTTCACAATGAATTCTAAATTCTGAAATTGATAGTTTTTAGCATCACTGTGTTTTTAGGATGAAGGGGCCCAAAGAGATAGCTAGATTTCAGGGAAAAAGGTACTTGATATGTAATTTGAATAAATACTGTCCTGGAGAAGTACAGCATGTCAATTTACAAAATATTTCAAAAACATGAAGCTTTCATCTTAAAATGTATCCTACTGATGTAAATGCTATTAAGCAAGAATCACAACAACCCTTCAGTAGAAAATGAGAAGTAAGAGAGAAGCAAAACAAGCAGGAGAGCTTTTGAAGAGGCCAGGTGCATCAAAAATATGCCCGATATGAAAGAACAGCTTAATATTTTCTAATTTGATCGGAAGGAAGCTTTGTTACAAACCTCTTAGGTAAATCATAGACAATGAGGTTCAAAACATAAGATTATTTGTCATGAATCTCATTTGCTCTGTTATGTTAGGACCAGTGAACTTGTCATTGCCTGCTATGGAAATCCTATGAAAGAAAGGGTTAACCACGATTACCCACCAAATGTTGTTATCCCTAAATTTTAACCCCAATTCCACTAGTATTTTGGCTAATGTGGAAATAAGCTATGCTAATCTGGGTTTCACAGGTAACCCAAAAAAGTCTATTAAACAGACCCTAAATAACAGAAGAGGAAATATAGAAATGTGAAATGTGATATGTTAGGACCAGTGAACTTGTCATAGCCTGCTATGGAAATCCTATGAAAGAAAGGGTTAACCACGATTACCCACCAAATGTTGTTATCCCTAAATTTTAACCCCAATTCCACTAGTATTTTGGCTAATGTGGAAATAAGCTATGCTAATCTGGGTTTCACAGGTAACCCAAAAAAGTCTATTAAACAGACCCTAAATAACAGAAGAGGAAATATAGAAATGTGATATGTCTCCTTTGCATAAAGGTAGGAGATAAAGCAGAGTGAGAGAATGGAAGCTCTTGGATTGACTACATGTTTCAAATGTTCCACGAATTTGTATTTTCAAATTATTATTAAATTAACTCACAAAAATAATAAAATAAATGCCTGAGGAGAGACAATGGAAAGAACAAATTAAACAAATCTAAACTGAATTAGCAGGAGAGCTTACCTGTCCTAATATTCCGGGAGTTTGCAATTGCCTTAGTTGTTGCTGAGCAAGAAGTTGCTGCTGGTGTTGAGGCATTGGCATCATTTTCGGTCTCTGCTGTTGTTGTTGTGACTGCTGTTGAGGAGAGGGTGTGTTCAAAATGTTTGTGCCAGACCTTGGTGAATTGGCATATGGCATAGGGGGTGTTGACACATTGACATTCTCAAAGGAAGTGGATCCTGAGACACTAGAGAGCGATGGAACTGATCTGCCAATTAATTGTGCTCCAGTACCCTACATCAAACTCATAAATCTGTATGTTTCTGTTGTTTTAGCAACTATAAGCAGATGCAATACTACTATAATAATCTAAAAGCTCAAAAGATGATTCCATTTAACATTCAGAATTGAAGCCAATAATGGAGGATAATTGTCCTTCACTACTTTCTTGTCTTTGTTTTTTTTTTTTGTTTTTGAAGGCTAATGAAATTGAAGAACTAGTAGATACATTAGGCAGCTCAACCAGTAAAGTAACATAATAACAAGGAAAGGGAGGAGCAAATGCAGATAAACCATGTGACCAAAAAAACCATCAAATGACTGATCTAGAAATAAATTCTTATTTAATCTAGTGGTTTCCCAAATTTTGCTGAAACAGAGAAAATCAACACACACAGTGGCATAATAATTAGGAAAGACGTGCATTACACCCACTTGAGCATTAACACCGCCTGATGAGAAGGTGGCAGTATTCTTTTGATACATACCTGCAAACAATCAAAATCATGAACCAGTCAAACTAAAAATACGAAATACATGCAAGTCACATTAGGTTCAGACAATCCACATGAACAACTTGGAACTTAAGACCTAACCCATAAAACAGGAAAGTATAGCATTCTTTACCAGAACTGTCCCCAAAATTCTGTGCACCATTACCGAAGGTGAGCACATCAACCAAATGACTAGGAAGCGACGACGGAAGATGCCTCTGATCTCCTGGTATTCGTAAACCTGACCAACAATGTTGTTTCCTCAGATTATGATACAAATAACCCCTTCATTAACCACGAGAAAAAAGCAAATGAAACAGCAGAAAATCTATTGTTGGTAAAATATAAAAAAGAAAAGGAACAAGTTCACCAACTTAAAACCAGATGTGATTGTTCAAGATAAAATAACTGTCAAATTAATGATCACACCTTCACCATAATTCACAGCGGTTCTGAGTAGATTCTCTTGTTCTTGAATCTTCGCAGCCTGCACCTTGTCCAAGGTTGGAACAAGGGTTGGTGCTTGGCGTGAACCCAATCCATAGGCTTTTCGAGCTTCAGCTATTACTTTCTCAGCAGCTTCAGAGGCTGCACTAATCATGTCAATCCTAGCCTGCCAATGATAGCCATCTGAGTTGCAAGAGCAAAATGAAAACAAATACTTAAATAAAACAACACAAACAAACACTGAATTGGAATCGCAAAACACTTTTATCTTTTCAGTTTGTGTTGGTATTGGGAGGTTTGGAATCCCACATAACAACTGCTCCCTCTTGGCATTGTCCTCAGCTTCCATCTCAGGCAAGAACTTTGATGACAGCATAACAGGTAGTACTGCAACAATAAAGGTTAGAAATCAAATTTTGGTTATTTAAATGCAGAATATAATATAAGTGCATCTCCATAACACAGAGCTGCAAACAATTTCAGAAAAATTTCATAGAGGTGTTAGATAATTAACTGTCCTTTTATGCCCTAATCAAAATGACCCTATGAAGAGATAAAGATGATAATTAAATCATGTTAGAGATTTATTTGTGGCTAGTTGGTATTCATATCTATAATTCCAGCCAAGTGAATTGCATCACAAGAGATAACAAGCAAAATAACATCTCCCACATGTAAGACATACTTGGAGCATTCTCTGCAGTCACATTCTTTGGATTCACTACAAATGCCTTGGAAACCTTCCTTATTTCGTCCACAATGTTGAAGAGTTCCATACTCACCATTGAGAATTGTCCCTGTACATCCTGCCTGCAACTCCCAAAATTTCACTACGAAATGTTAGTAAACCACTAAGCTAAACCTCTATAGTACCATCAGCAACATATCAAACGGCACAAACCAATTCAAAATATCTGAAACGGTTGCCAATTCCCATTCCCCTCACTACAAGGAGCTTAACAATTTGTATGTCAGTTAATGTAAAGGACTTTAACACGATACCAAGTAAAGGAAAGTGGATTGCAATCTCGAATATAAGTAGAAAATTCAAAAAACGAATTTTTTTTCAGTTAGATTCACTTAAACTAATAAATCGGAGAAAAACCTCCTTTTTAAGATACTAAACGAACCAAACACAATAGAAAATGCATCCATGTCGAAAAAAAATACAATTTCGACTAGGCAAGAGTTAAACATAAAAAATTAGGGGAAATAATCAAAATGCCCTAATCTCGCGCAAACAAAAGAATCAAAATCATTCGAATAGAGCATCATTCATCGAAAAGGGCCACAACAAGAGAGAGGCAGACCACTTGGGGTTGATATTGGAGCGGGAATAGGCGTCGAAATCTTCGAGGATGCGCGAGACGGCTTTGTAGAGCCCAACCGCCCGCGTCTTCACGGACTCCAGGTTCAGCTGCTGCAGCAGCGCCGGGTCTAGACGATCCGCCTTCGGCTGCTGCTGCTGTTGTTCCTGCGCTGCCGCCCCATCTCCGCCAGCGGCCTCCATCGATGGCTGCGACGGCTGCGACAAGAAAGTGAAGGAATCTCCCCGAAAGAGAGAGCGGAGAAAAGCTGAGCGGAACCGAATACACGCACGGAGGACCGGACCGGGCCGGGTCATCGGCGCCAACTCGATTCGAAGAGGGTCTGAAGTAAGGGCTGGCAACAGGTCCAAGCCCGTGCAATGGACGGACCCAGAGTCGGCCCGTATGAATTTGAGGTCCGTTTTTATATTAAATTCATTTAAAATTTATTTCGTCAAATTTATAGTAGGCGAATTAAGTTCTATTAAATCCGTTAAAATATATTAAGACCCACTAATATTTATATTTATTATTTTTAATGAAATATTAAAGTGGTGTTTAAATGGACTCTCAACGGATGTTCAATATATTTTTTAAAAAATTTAAAATTCAACAGATTATCTATTAAAATTTGTTGAATATTGTGTACGAATTTTTAACGGATTTAACGACCCTTTGATCCGTTTTGAGAGCTCTAGTCTAAACTCAGAAGATCAGTTGTCAGGGGTATCTGTATTTTCTTGGTTGATTAAAAATTCAGTAGTTATTTGTTTTGTATTACATATCAACAGAGATGTTGACCTTAGTAACTTATTTGTTTTAACGAAAAAACCGTATAACAGTTAGCAATTTGATTTATAGGGTCAACCGAAGATCCCACTGATCAATTTGCAGTCACATCAATTTTTTCACTAATTTGTTGAGTAACTCTAATTTTCTGACAGAATAATTGTTCTTCTAATTGGCGCACGAATCAACTTTTTTTGGTAATTCGTTTAAGATCCTTCCAATTGTTTTTTTTTTTTCAATTAAACTTATCCTACATCACATTAGCCGTAAACATGAGAACTGCTAGTTAAAAAATCACAAAAAATTATTTATTTTGAGAATTTTACAAATTTTTATACTTTTAAAGATTTTGTGATTTTCTATACTTTCAGGATTTGTTTTAATTTTTTAACTTTCAGTATTTTTTATAATTCTTTATATTTTTAGAATTTTTTTATTTTTTTTCTGTATTTTAAAAAAACATATTTTTTAAAATTTCAAACTTTTTTTTATCTTTTACAAATTATATATTTTAAATTTTTTAATGATTTTCTGAATTTTTATTAGATTTTAACGATTTTTAAAATTTCAATAATTTTTTTAAAAAATATTTTTATATAGATATACAAAATAAAATTATAATGATAATTTTAACATATTTTTATTAGCTTTAATAGTAAAAATTAAAACCGTTAAAATAAAAGAGTATTTAAGGAAAAAAAATTTCAAAGATATATAAAATATTATACTTTTTACAAAAAATATAGAGAAAATGCTACTACTTTACGGGAATATAAATGAAATTTTCACTTATTTTCAATAGGATGTAATCAATATAGAGATTGTGAATGAAATGCCAATGGTCCAACGAGTTATAAAAATAGATAAAACACAAGCTGATTGCCATTGAAAAGAGAAGAAAATGAAGCTAGTGTACTCCAAGAATCTCGGAACCTGGTTTCGTACTAGAAGCAAAATAGCGCTTTAAATAAAGTAACAATTTTGGTGGTTGCTAAGGAATTTTTGAAACTTGGTTATCATTAAGTTCCTAAACGAGCCAATTCCGTTGTATGATGAGTTGTTTCTTATTTGTAAAACGGATTCAATTATTGGTAGTATAGTGAGATAATGCTATAATGATTTTGAAGGGGAGTCAGATAAAGATGTAGAGGTGAAAGAGCAACAGACTACCGAGGAGGATGATTATGATGCTTTTCATGATTCTAGGCAAACCGCATACATAGCTCGGATAAGAAATAATGTCACAACTGATTCCAAATACAAAGCACAAACAACTAGTTTCCGTGATAGTTTCAAGGCACAAAAACAGAAGGGGAGTATGTTAAACGATAAATTAATTGTAGAGTTGATGAAGGACATGCATGAAGTTGCATACGCCATTAAGATAATTTTAAAGGATTTGTATAAGAAAAATTTATACTTCAAATTGAACTGATTTAGAGGAAAACATTTTAGCACGTCATTCTTAAAAAATTCCTATAAGTACTTGCATAGTAATGATGCCGATGACATGATTTTTATGAAAAATATGGATGACGACGCTAGCGTTAAATGACTAGAAGAATTCCTCAAAAAATAGCTATGATATGGTATTTTATTGTGATTATACTTTGAACTTGTGTGTCTTTATCCATGCTAATGCTAAAGCTTAATTATTGACTATATTATATTGTGATTTTCTATATATTATCATTATCTATTTTATATTCTACATGTTATAATTTTATATACATCTATTGTATTTTTTCTTTAGAGATTAACTGCGTGTCTATTTTTGAGTTGTATATTGTATTTTAAAGACCGATTGCGTGCCTATATATTATATATTATCTATATGACTATTTTTATGTTGAATATAAATAACTAATTGTGTTCCTATATATTGTGTATTGTATGAACAAGACTGATTGTGTGACTATTTTTTTATATATTATATGAAAAAGTTTGACTATGTGTCTATTTTATATTTTGTACGTTCTATTCTATTATCACATATTGATTAATGCTTTAAAACTATTAGTAGAATGCGGTATTATGTTGTGTTTTGTGAGAAATAATCATGTATTTATATTTCGTGTCAAGATTGTCATGATAAAATGAACGAATTTCATGTAATTATTACAAATTTTATAATTTTTTAAATAAGATAATTAAAACTTTGTAAAAATATGAAGTAAAAATAGGCATCAAGTTCACTATTAATCATTTGAAAGAATGTATGCAAAAGAAAAAAAATTTCTTTTTGTGTTATCATTTTAAAATTTCATATTATATGTTTATATATTTTAATTTTAATGTCTGTAATAAAATCTATGTATTAGTTAAGTTGTTGTATGTAATACATTTTAATTTGGGAAATAATTGCAAACTTTTCATTATTATTATATGTATAATTATTATCCTTTAAGTCATTAACATTATTTTGGGAAAAAACTAAATTTTTTGTATCTAAAACTATATGGAAATTTTTTTATCTAATCATTAATTTTTTGCATATTTTTTAAAATCTTAATGCCTATAAATTATCAACTTCTAATTTAAAATATTTTTTATTGATTAAATATTTTATTTTTTATTAACTTGTGAAATATTAAAATATGCAACTCTAATATTTATCTATATTTTTAACCACCAAAATGTATCTATATTAATTTACTGATTCAATATTTATATTTATTTTAAAAAAAATATGAAGAAAATAAAAAAAGGGTAATCTTATCTATTTGGAATTAGATGATTATATCCCCAATTCCAACTCCAATATGATAAATTTGTTGATTTTTATTTATAATCTAAACAACTAAATGCACGAAATTGGGAAAATTAATAATTCCTCTTAGTTACTCCAAAAGTGCATCCAAATACTGTCATTTATCAATTAGGCTCATTTTTTCAATTTTTTTGAAATTGATCGAATTGTTAATTTCCCAATTTAAAATTTAAAATTGATCCAAATAGTCACTGTCTTACAAAATAAGCTCTATAACAAGAAGTTATTTTGGGACAATCGTGTACCTCCACTTGACTTGAGTTGCTTCGCCTGCTAACCTTACCTTGAGCTCAAGACCTCTCCGACCCTAACTCTTCAAATTTGAAATTCTTTGACTTCTAGGGGTCGTTTGGAACCGGGTCAGGAATAGGCTGACCCTGTCATGACCAGATTATCTTTTAAATACTAAAAATTTGACCGTACTAATATTATTTTATTCATTTAAATTTAAATAAGGTTTTGACTAAAATACCCTCACTTAATCTGAATCATCGGATCTCAATTCAATAGCTCAGATAGGGGAATAGCACTGTTCATCTTATCCGCGCTCGACCTCGGCCGTCGAGCTCCGCCGGCGAACTCCACGCGCGAGTGCGAGCTCCGCACCCGAGCTGCCAGCGCGAGCTCGGCCAGCGAGCTCCGCGCGCGGGCTCTGCCGGCGATGTCGTTTACGCGCGAAGAAGATGAACAGTTCTGTGTGCACAATGTCGACGCCGGAGGGTATTTTTGTCCACAAAAAATTTTAACCATCTATTAGCCAGATCAGTAACCCCATATGATTTACTTGACCGCATTAGTATTTTACACTTTACCCATTCTTTTGACATTGACCTTGACATTGACCTCGTTCCAAACGGGCCCCTAGGGTTTTCATGTCTTTTTCTGTCTTTGATTTTGTCAGCCTCTCTAATTACAAAGATTTGATGAATATATTTATTAGTTGACCACCTCGACTGCATAAAATTTATCTACTGATTTTGAAATTTCTCTCTAATAATATACTTAATTCTCTCATAAAATACTTAATTATTTGTAATTTGAAGAGCTTATTGTCACAAAATAATGTTGTTGGTATATTCATAATAAATTTTACTTTCGTTACGAAAATTTTTTAGCCAAAGATTTTCACAAGTGGCAAATAATGTTGTTGGCATATTCAGAATAAATCTTACTTTGGTTACGAAAATTTTTAGCCAAAAAATTTCACAAGTGGCAAGTACTATTACTTTATATTATACTTCAGCACTTGATTTGACTACCATTTTTCCCTTTTTGATATCCCAAATATGTAGATTTTATCAATGATTTATGCATATTTTAGTTGTTGATTTTTTGTCAATGAAAAATTCAATCCGATCAGCATTTGAATAAACTTTAAGTTCTAAATTTTTAAATTTTCTTTACTATAATTTCAGTTTGAGAGATCCTTTTAAATACCTTAATATTTTTGCTATATTACTTCCAAATGTGATTTTTTTTTTTTTTGTTGTTGTTGCATAAACTAACTTATTATACTAACTCTCTGATAAATATCTGGAATGATAATTATGAGGCAGATTAGTTTTTCAACTAATATTTTTATATATTTTTGGATCTTCAATTGAAGACCCTTCGTCTCTACTTCAAGGTGAATATAACCAGCTGGCAGGGGATTTTATCAGCATTATGTAACGGCTACCTGCTCGACACCGCACCAACGGCTGCATTATCGTCTGCGTCGGCACCAGACGCTGCGGACCCCCACCCGAACGTATCTTGCAACGGTCCAATTTTAGGGGCACTTTCGTCATTTCGGCTCTTCCGGACCGAACTGCCCCCGCTGGCGCTTCCCGCATGCCCGCGCACGTGTAAAACGATAATAGTGTTTTCTCAATCTCTTGCTGTGTGGAAAATATATCCAGAAAAATAATAAATTGCATTTCAATTGGTTAAAGATACTTATAAAGTGGTAATTTAATTAGGAGGACACAAAATAACCAAAAATATTTCATCAAAATAAATTTTGTTGATTGTTGGATGAATTGCTTGATGAATATTATTATGTTTTTTTAGCATATTTTTTTTGTCAAGTAATTAGTTATTACATTTGTGATTCCTACAAAAACATTATCATGTACTTAATCTATTATTATTTAACATAATAATTATTTGTAAAAAAAAATTCTGCAAACTATGAAATTTGAGAAAATAAAATATTATAATAGCTCCATATTCATTTTTTCTTATTGATTTCCAATCCTTTCTCTAAATTTCTCTATTATTTTGTACTGAACAGACGAGGGAAACGTGCACAGGGAACGCCAGTTGAAAACGGACCCATGTACACACGCACGCCAAGGGCGCTCGCTTAATAAAACCAAACAAGGGGCAATTCGGTCATTTGGGCTGACTGTATCCGCTATTAGACCTCAACACGTTCACACTTCACGCCCCTTCGAATGCTTGACCGCGTATTCAAACTGGGCCACACAGACCTGCACTTTTTTTTCTCTCTCTCCCCCCACTCGCCCCCAAATCTCCGTCTAATCATTGTGATTGGTTCTCCAAATCGAGAGCAATTCGAGCCTCAAATCGCTCTCCCCTCGTTCGCAGGTATCGCCGATCGCTTCTCCTCTCTGATGGAACTTGAATCTTTCGATTTGGTGGAGATTTTTGCTGGTTTCAGTGATCTGGGAGCCTAGGGTTTCTTTGCATTCATTTCTGCGATTTTCTTCGGAAAAGCTTGGTATTTTGGGGGAAATGATCTGAAAGATGTCATCTTTTCGTGTGTTTCTTTTCAGATTCTGCAATTTTCGGGTTTGTTATCTTTAATTATCTTTCATTGTTCTTTCAATGCCTCTGTACTGTCCGCGTTCGTATTTATCGGGTATGTTGGGAGTAGTTCAAATCATTTAGTCTATGGTTTTTGTAGTTGGGATCTCCTTTGATTATATTGGGAAAAGTATTGTCGATCATGCGAGTGCAAGAAGTGCAAGGCTGTTAACCGCATCCGACTTTTTTCTATGGATGTTTTGTTGGTTTCTTATCCTCAAATGCATGGACTTTGAGATTTAATTGTTGGTATCTGAATATATGCCACTTTGAATATTCAAAGGGGTGAGCAATGAAAATACCTCAGATAATTCAGTGTAGAAAGCTCTATATTAGTTAGTGTTTTATGCACTTTTACATGATATAACAATTAGAATGCTGTTTTGTATCCCTGCTTGATGTCCTCATTAAGATGTGGGTTTTATGATTGATTGTAAAGGAAGGGTTTTGAAGTAGAAAGAAGCTTGTAATTGTCAATTGCGCATCATTAGTAGCCCCAATTGTACTACATTAACGTCCACTTTCCTAGCATGCAGCTATTGATAATTTACATGGATGTGATTTTGTTTGGTGTATTATGATAATAAAATAGAATGCTGCAGTATTTCTACATGTTAGCCTGTGAAATTGACAAAGAGTGGTTTGGGAATTAGCATATATTACATATAGGGCTTCCGATTTGAATCATGATGTGATGTCTATAATGACCTTTCCTTTAGGAGCTGGAGCCTTGTATTTTTAGGCCTATGCTTTCTCATGGCCATTAACTAGGATTCAGTGTTGTCAATTGAGAAATGGGAGATAATAAGGAGCAAAGCTTGCCAGCAGGCTTTGGTTATCAATTTTTCATTGTGTGGCAAATAATGTGGAGTTTTGTTTTGTTGCTACATCAACAATTTTATGTTTTCAGGCATATCTTCATCTGTTACCATTTTATTGAGTGCTACCATTGAATTCTCCATGGTGTACTAACCTCTCATATGTGAGAGGTCATCGGTTCAAACCTTGCTTAAAGCAAGGTTTTAATGGTAAATCCTAGTTGCTAAATAAAATAAAATAAAAAATAAAAAACTTGATTCTTTCCGATTGGCATGTTTTTTTGGTCTCTTTTTTTGTCCACTATTTATCTGCTTGCAATACAAATGGAGCACAAAGGATTGTTATACTAGCATTGAGTGCAAACATTAACTTCTAAATAACATTCAGTGTCAAATTACAGGCTTTCATACATTACTTTGGCGATCTATTAGTAATATTTGCTGCTGAATTTTTTGCTGAATTTTTTCCGCTGTAGAATATCAGATTTCTTGTGACTGAGTACCAGTGCTGCAAAAGCAGATACAGTTCTCCTCCAGTGCATCTGTCTGCAAGAAATGGTAATTATTTAGTTGCAAATCATAAGTGTAACTACCTATGTAAGCTACATAAAATCTTTTCCATGCTAGCGAGTTTTTGGCATATATATGTTGGGTATTTTGAATTTGAACATTTCCTTGTTTTAGCTGTTTTTTATATATGTTGGTTGATTATGGTACTTATGTGACTATGATGGTCCTTTTTCAGGCTACCAACGAAAATCTTCCGCCTAATGTCATCAAACAGCTTGCTAAAGAATTGAAGAATCTTGATGAAAATCCACCAGAAGGCATCAAGGTGGTTGTAAATGATGATGACTTCTCAACTATATTTGCTGATATTGAGGGTCCAGGTAAGCCACCAATATGTAATGGATTTTTATAACATTAGCAGTCAATATAACAATTGACTATTTTATTTACCCATATCATGTAGCTGGAACTCCCTATGAGAATGGTATATTTCGTATGAAGCTGGTGTTGTCTCACGATTTCCCTCATTCACCACCCAAAGGTACTTGCATTTGTGGCAACTTCAAAAACGAGGTCTTTTTAACTTATTTTCTTTCTTCAGTTAATTGTCGTATAATTGCTGCTATATATACCTAGGCTACTTCTTGACAAAAATCTTCCATCCAAATATTGCAACGAATGGGGAGATTTGTGTCAACACACTAAAAAAGGACTGGAATCCAAGTCTTGGTCTGCAACATGTTTTGATTGTAAGTTCAATTTCCCAATTCCTATTTTGAACTTTCAGTAAATCATCTCTTCTTTCTTAGCAATTTTGAATTCTTCTTAAATTTCGTTGCACAAGCAAATTTGGACCATGGAATTATGCATGATAGTTACCTTTCTTAATATGGTTGTGTCTTGTTCTTTGTGCATAGCTGCAAATTGATATATACAATGATAATCACACTTGGTTGTTCCTATTGACAGGTGGTAAGGTGTCTGCTGATTGAACCATTCCCCGAATCAGCACTTAACGAACAAGCTGGTAAGATGTTGCTCGAGAATTATGAGGAGTATGCAAGACATGCCAGGTCAGCTTTTCCTATCAACCCTTGCTCATATACCAATACTTAAAAACACATTAATTCACTTGTTAAAATAAATGAGGCGATAGGATCTGCATTCCAATATTTCCTCTCAACTAACTCCTGGTCGTGCAGGTTATATACTGGCATTCATGCCCTTAAGCCCAAACCCCGATCGAAGACTGGAGCCATCACCGAATCAACCACAGCACTCAATGTAGACCAAAGCAACACAGTCCCAAATGGCAACCTGCTACTGGCTCCCACTATGTTGAGCACATCAACTGCTTCCAAGGGATCCGGAATCAATGGCCAAGATCAGAATATTATCCCTTCAGCAAATGAAACTAGCACAGGTGCACCTGCAGCAACCCAGAAGAAGGAAACAGCACTTGGCGCAAAAGGTGTAGTGGACAAGAAGAAGATTGATGCTAGGAAGAAGAGCTTGAAGAGACTATAGATGGTGAATGGGGCAAATTACTTATTAACTGGTCTACCCAATCTCTCATGGGACAATAACCATGCTGAGAGGCATTTGCAATCTTGAATCACATTCATGGGTGGCAGGAGTGAAGCAATGTATGTTCAGGGTTTCACCACTTGTTTGTCTTCTCAAATGACACTCCTGAAACTGAATAAAATCCTTGTTTCTTTTTTCTATAGACTTCTCTTAAAATGATCCGTGCTACATGAGCAAATACCATGTTTTTCTTGGAGGTATGTGCAAAATATCTATATTTAGGGGTGTCTATGGGATTTCCTAATTTTGAAAGGTTGTATATGTGAATCAACTCGCAGACCTGCACGTGCATCATCAACCATTCAAACTTGCCTTGCCTTCCAGAAACAACAGTACGTGTTTTTTACGCATAGCCGTCTTAATGACAGACACAGAGAAGATTAAAACAAAAACTTTGATCATCCAATGGTTGGGATTTGTTTATCAGCACCATCGACACTCCTAATTGATAAATATCTCGAATAGGGGTCCTATGCGATTATTTTCTCTCCAAGGGGTTATGCGAAAATAGAACCCAGCTTTAATACGTGGCAATTTTCGACGCGGCCGCCAGGCATCTCTCAGAACGAGTGGCTCCGAATCGGTTGGTTGGGGTCATTTGAGTGAGACGTACGTCTGGCATCGTTAGACCCTCTTCTTTTAGTTTCGACCGAAGTTCCCGTTCTGCCCTCGATTTATTCGTCCATTCGAATGTTCTATGGATATTGTAGAGGCCAATTCCGTCAAAATAGCCGCACACTTTTCAGGACGCGGTGGAGGAAATGCCATGTGTCGCAATGTGCGTGTTGCAAGGAGGAATTGATTGGATCGGATTCCTGTGGGCCCGATGGGTTGGCGGGCGTGAACCGGTTGATATTTTTGGGGCCGTGCTTGTGCGCTATAAGCCGCACACTTGGTCCAAATAATTTTTCTTATTTTTTTGTAGTAAATGGCTACCAGGAAATCACTCAAACAAGTGGAGAAAGTTGGTAACAAAAAAAAAAAAAAAAAGGAAAAAAAATCTACCTGTAGAAGCTGAAATCATGAGCATTGCATGTGCATTATTACTATGTGAATTGTGGCGCTAATGATTTCGTCCATTGTTTAATCGCCTACGCGATGATAATCTCTGTACGTGTTAATCATCATCGTCCACATATTTGACATCAATTTTTAGTCTCCCCAACGAAAAAATTGAAAAAAATAAATAAATTCAGGATTCTGGGAATTAAAATCATGGATTGCATCCACACAACTCTACTTGGCAGGTGATGACATCCACCACACAAACCAAACTTAATTAAGTTGCCACACAATAATTAATTCCAAATAAAATCAAGAAAAAAAAAAGGATAAAACACGAGAAAAATAGACAAACCCAAGCGACCAGTTCGAGCGGGCCGAGGTCTGTGGTTGCCCGTCCCTTCTCACGTCCCTCCATCTCTTTCCAACCATTTTTTATTTTTTTTATTTCTTAAAATATTAAAAATAATGATAATTATTAATATCCACTCTTTTACTAATAAATTTCTACAATTAAAAAATGTCTATTTAAGTCCCCCGGAGCAGACTTTCTCGGCTCCCGACACCCTCTTCAGTTTCCCCGAAACAGCCGAGAATCTCTCCACCGCCCTTCTATCCTCCTGATAAATACCCGTTCCACCCACCACCTTTCCCTGGACCTTACCGGCTCGCCGGAGCTCGACGAGATGACCGGAGAAGTAGCCTGCGAGCTCTGCGGCGCCGCGGCGGCCGTTCACTGCGACGCCGACGCGGCCTTCCTCTGCCTCCGCTGCGACGCCCGCGTCCACGGGGCCAACTTCCTTGTCGCGCGCCACCTCCGCCGCCCGATCAGCCGGGATCCCTCCTCGTCCCCTTCTTCTTCCACCGATTCGTGCATCTCGGTCGCGGAATCTTCGGCGGCGAAGCCAGATTCAGCTCCGTCCCGCCGGATCCAGGCGAGGGCGGAGAGGGTTCTGGGATGGTGGAGCAGGAGATTGGGGTTGGGGCTCCGGTGCGCGGCGGTCGCAGCGAGGGTTCTAATGGTGTGCGCCGGGAGGATGACGACCTTGCCGTTCAGGGTCGGGCTCGCGGCGGCGCTGCTGTTCTCGGTGAAGGCCTGCGGCGGGCGGGGCGGAGAGGAGGTGGTTAAGAGGTTGGAGGGGTGTTCTGGTGTGCCTGCGAAGCTTATCGTAGTGGCTGAGTCGAGACTCGCCCGGGTCGTGAGGCGGCTTGTTCCGCGGTTCGACGAGTGAGGATCGGGAGAGTGCTCCTGACTCGGTTCTTCTTTTTTTTGTTTGCTGGTTTGTATTTTTTTTAACTTGTTTTTGTGCGTAAAAAGTTTGAAGTGTTGGACAGGTCGAAAAATATGGGTTTATATTATAGCTTTAATTAATGCAAATTATGTGAATATTTTCATCTGTAATTTTCAAAGTTTTTGCAAGAAAATTAGGATTGAAATCGGGAGAAAAAAGAAATTTCAATATTTATTTAATAGAAAATTTAAATTTTTAAGAAAATAAAATTCTTCAGTTTAAGGATTTGATTTTCATTCTTTATTCCTTGTCACGTGAACTCAATTAATTCTTCAAATATTTTATAAATATTCTGAAAATTTTAAGATATTTTAGGTATTAAAAATATTATAATTAATTTTAAAAATTTCAAATTCATTCGAACCAAATAAATGAACATTTTAAAAATTTTAAGGACTTTAATTTTTTTTAGTGCCCAATTTTTAGCAAAACAAATAGGTTCTAAAATAAATATGACTCGACATGGGCCAATACGCATGAGAAATTGTTAAAGAGAAAATATTTTTTATTTTTTTTTTCTAATTTTCATTTTTGTTTTCATGTTCTTATTTTTATAGAAAATTTTGAAAAAAAATAAAGAATGTGTTTTAAAATATGAGACTAATTTTTTAATTTTAAAAAAAAATGCATACAATATCTATTATTTTATTCTTATATTTCATTCATTTTTCTGTTTATTTTTTTAAACTATTTATTTTATTTTTATTAAGTGAAAAATAACTCTCAAAATTAAAAATATTATAAAAGTCTACTAATTTCAATATAATGTAATTATAAATTTTTCGAACAAAATATATGATTCAAATAATACAAAAGCGAGAAATACAAAGAAATACGTATTTTATTGTAAAAATAAATTATAAAGAAAACTTCACGAAACTACTTTAAAGTATTTTTTAAAATTTAATATAATTTTAAGAACAAAAATTAGTTCTCAATTTTTTTAAAATAAGAAAATTGTTTTTGAATAACATCTTTTTTTTTATTTATTTTTTAGAGATATTTTTCATAAAACTATAATAGTTTTTTGTAACTGAACAAATTCTCAAATATTTGATCAAACACGTGTCTAACGATTAAGGTACACACCTATTTGATCAAGTTTCCTTCATTCTCTACTATATAACATGTCTAGTATTTATTTAGAGTCATTAGCTTCCTTGATGATATTAGAAATAATTTATTTTCTTCTACCTACGATTACATTTTGCTCAAATGATGAAGCACAATTCGTAATTTGAGCAATCATAATTAATAGTTCATATTTAACAAGTTCCAACAACCTAAAATTCGGTATAATTAATTTTTTAGATAATTGCATCAAACAAACGTCTGATCAAAGAAAAAAAAAACAGTTCAATGTAGTACGGACTACAGACCTAAAATTTTTTATAATTATTTGGCAAATATTCTTCATTTTTAAAGAAAAATTCAGGATAATGTCCGTCTGTATGAAATAATTAAATTGTTAGGGGTTCTATGAAAGTAGAGAAAATGAAGTCGAGTTTTTGGCAAAAGAGAATTTATGAGAAATTACATATTTTTATCAATATTTGTAAAAAAAAAAAATACTCACATTGTATTATAGATTTATAAAAATTGCTTCTCAATTATCTTATTAAAATATTTTAAAAATATTTTATTTTGATTTGATTTCGACTTTTAAATT
The DNA here is from genome assembly GCA_005019695.1 of Trichopus zeylanicus subsp. travancoricus. Classification (NCBI taxonomy): domain Eukaryota; kingdom Viridiplantae; phylum Streptophyta; class Magnoliopsida; order Dioscoreales; family Dioscoreaceae; genus Trichopus; species Trichopus zeylanicus. The sequence continues at coordinate 40,966 of RXID01014378.1, forward strand.
ATAATTTTTAGCAAATAAATACCTGTCTTATAATGAATTTGGTGGAAATCACACGTTTTATCATTATTAACAAAAAATCACTTGTCTTATAATATAAATTTTTAAAAAATTATATCAATTAAAATATTTTAAAATATTTTAATTTTAAATTAAATTTATTAATCAAATTACTATATAAAAAATAAATTATCCTTATTTGGTTTAATATTAATCATTATTCTCTGTATTAAAATTTAGTTTATTTTTCATTAAAAACCAAAATAATAATAATTTTTTTATATTATCTAATTAATAAAATCAAATTAAAATGAAATATTTTAATAAATAATTTAGGGTGTGATTTTTTATGAATTTATTTTTCCCTTCTTCTTTTCTAGTGCCTACTAATCATCTTCAATTTTTTTTTTCCATCTGCTCTGTTTTTGGCCCATGCCTCGATCGATTTTCACAATATTTCGTCATAAACCAATGAAGGACACTATTAGGGCCCGTCTGGTATGAGGTCAAGGTTAAGGTCAAGATTAAAAGAAGGGGTAAAATGTAAAACGCTAATGCGGTCAAGTAAATCCCGTTTGGTCTTTGATCTGGTTAACAGATGATTAAAATTTTTTATTGACTAAAATGCCATCGGTTGAGTACTGTACATATTACTGTTCATCTTCATCTCCTGCAGAGATCGCGAATGAAGCCGGCTGCCCGAGCTCACGCGCGGAGCCGACCGCCCGAGCTCGGCCGCGGAACCCGGGCGCCCGAGCTCGCTCGAGGTCACCCGCGGAGCCCGCCGCCCGAGCTCGCCCGCGGAGCTCGCCGGCCGAGCTCGCCCGCGGAGCCCGGGCGCCCGAGCTCGCCCGCGGAGCCCGCCGCATGAGCTCGCCCGCGGAGCTCGCCGACCGAGCTCAGGGGGGCAGCTCCGTCGCGGTGTTCGCTTACTGTTCATCGATCTGAGCCGTCGGATCGAGATCCAACGGTTCAGATCAAGTGACGGTATTCAGCTGTTACCCGATCTGAGCCGTCGGATCGAGATCCAACGGTTCAAATCAAGTGACGGTATTCAGCTGTTACCCGATCTGAGCCGTTGGATCGAGATCCGACGGTTCAGATCAAGTGAGGGTATTTTAGTCAAAACATGATTAAAATTTAAATAAATAAAATAATGTTAGTGCGGTCAAATTTTTGGTATTTGAAAGATAATCTGGTCTGGACGGGGTCAGCCTAGCCCTGACCCCGTACCAAACGCACCCTTAAGTTTCATGCCTCGATCGAAATAAATCGTTTCAAAATTCAAAGATAATATAGCGCGAGGGGGAATTATTTGTCAGAGACTCAGAGGTGACAACGAGCAACAGATCGGATTGAGAATTTTAACACGATAAGCATTGGAGAAAACATTTTAGCAAATCAACATCAGACAGACAGACTCCTCGTGTGCCCTCGAATACCGTTAAACAAAACATTTGCAAAATATTATCTTTCTCAAATAAAAACTATTTAATATTTTTTGAAATACAACGAGTTCTATACAAACCCAAAACAAATAGACATTTTGACATCCAAATCGAGCCCCGGATCTCCCTCCGAAGCCTGGATCTCCGATGGATTCCTTGCTCGCAAGCTACGCCTCCGACGACGACCAGGAACCCGTCGACGACGGCGATCGAAACCCTAATTCCTCCCAGACCAATCTCAATCCCCCTCCAAAACCCTCGAATCCCCTCTTCTCCGCCCTTCGCCCTCCCAAATCTCCCCCAGAACCCCCATCTCTCGATCCAAAAATTTCCAAGCCCCAATCCTCCATCTTCTCCTCCCTCCCTCCTCCCAATCAAAACCCTAAAAAGCCCCAAGCTTCCCTTTTCTCCTCCCTCCCCAAGCCCAAATCTGTCCAGCAGGGGTCTTCCGATCAAACCTCTAGAAAGGTGATCCAATTCACGCTTCCGATCAACCCCTACGCGCTGAAATCGGGCGATTTCGATGACGACGACGAGGAGGAGGAGAGAAAGCCGGTTAAGCATTTGCCGCCGAATCCCTCGAAGGGCCTCGCTTCGATGCTCCCGGCGCCAAAGAACTCGCTGTGCTTGGCCCCCAACCCCTCTGCGGCCTCTTCCAGGCGTTCGGTTCTGGAAGCTGATTTACCGGCTGTGAAGGAGGAGGATTTCCAACTGCCGGTGCAGGAAGCTGGTGATTTTGGGAGTTACGGCAATGAAATTGGAGCAATTTCAGTGAAGCAGGAGGATTTCGGACACCCGGTGCCGGAAGCTGGTGTTTTTGGGAGTTGCGACAATGAAATTGGAGCAAGTTCGGAGTTTGCGGATGCTAGCGAAGCTTCTAGCTATGACAATGGAGAGGAGTATGGAGGCTATGTGGGGAAGTGGAGTGATGGGAGTGTGGTCGGGAGTGGGGACGAGTATGCAAGTTTTGCTGGAAATTGGTATGAGGACAATCTGACAACCTCGGAACCAGTGCCGGACATTCCAGAGATGGGAAGACCGTGTAAACGAGGGAGGAACGACATCCCAACAAAGATCCTCGAGGTGAAGCAGGATGAGCTGATGAAGAATAGGCCCAGGGAGGATAAGGCAAAGTTGACTGGAATTGCTTTTGGACCATCATATCAGGTATTAGTGTGTTCTATCTTGATTGAGATTGTTGTTAGGTTATTCGTGAATCGTATCCGTTTCTGCGGCTTCTTGCGTGTGACTTTCTTCATGCATTCTAAGCAGGTACTACGGTGTCGAGGGGGAATAAAACCTGATTTTTCCTGTGTTTGCAGGATTTGTTGAGAAACCAAACTGTAGAAAATAAGATGGTGGAGTAATTGCTCAATAGAAGTTTGAAATCAGTTGCAGTCTGTAATATCTGTCTTTAGGTCTTGGATAAACATTCTAAAGGTTGTGCATATCATCTAGGAACTTAGGTTTTTTGCATGCTGATTACTAGCATGAAGATCATTTATCTATGATTGACTAAAATATGTGGCCTCAAAATTCCATCCTTGGATGTTGTGGCCTATATGAGAAATTTGTAGCTCCGGATTTCCTTTTGTGGGAGAAATTTGTAGATATAGTGTAGCAATTCATTCTTAAATTTTTTTTTGTATCATGGATAGATTAGTGAACTAGAATAAGGCAAGGTGAATAATATGGTAGATGTCATTGTGTCTACTGTATATACTTTGCATGTCTCACCCTTTTTTTATTAGCTGTTTCCTGCAAATGGCTGTTTCTTTGTCTTTGTTCGGTCATTTGTACACCCATTTCTCTGAGTTCTACATTTCTATATGTAGTTAAGCTCTTCAAATTATACATACTCTTTTATTAGCATTGGAATCGCCCTTTTTTCTATTTACTTTGAAATTACAGGATTATAAATGTAGAGCTAATTGCCCATACTACTGGTTATGTGATGTTTCTGACATTTCCAATTTGGTCTGATTTTGAGTTGGCTTCTATTCAAACAAGTCAGAGTGGCCTGGTTTTTTATTTGGTTTTACAACTTCATGTTCCCATATTTCGTTCTGCAAATATGAAACTTTCCATTAATCTTTTTTATTTTGCTAAGTACTTTCAGTAACCTTAGACCTTTCCATTGGAAAGTGATGGCTCTGCCACTGTGATAACATTTGTTTGCTGAGGATGTAGTGAAATTTGTTCCCAAAAAACTGTAATCTTGTGAAGAACATTCTTGACATTTGGTACTTCATCAAGATTTTTGTTTGTTGAATAATTTTGGATTTATGTACTTTGGATTTGAGCAGGACTTTGATATATGTTGATGTTAGTTGTAGGTTATCAATGTACCATGTTGCAGTTGTATGTTGCTATATGATTTGGAGAAACTCTTTGGTTAATTTAATAGATTCTCATGTGCTTACTATAATTCAAATTCTTGTGCAGGCTGCTCCTTCAGGCAAAGGGAAGCCCTCAAAGTTGCACAAGAGGAAGCACCAGATTGGTTCTTTGTACTATGACATGAAACAGAAGGAAATGGAACTAGCAGAACGCAGGTCAAAGGGACTGTTGACCAAAGCTGAAACACAAGCCAAGTATGGCTGGTGACTTCTTGTAGGATTACAACAAAAGCATTGTACTTCCAACTGCGTGTTGTGCAACTCCTACTTATGTTTTTCAGTGTAGTCACATTAAATTTTGGAAATCTTTAATAGAGCCCCGTTGTTCTTCTGAGCTTGATGGTAATCTGACTCTGTAATCTGGCATCAAAGCGTTGGATCTTGTCTGAAATTTGTACTGCATTTTTTGCTCATACGAAAAATACATATGCAAGAACATGATAACTTTTCAGAGGAATTGGTTGATACTTGAAATATGGGTTCTGCTTCTAGTATCAGTTTATCCATCAAAATACAACTGCTCAGGTATATAAACAATGTAAAAGAATATATGTTGCCCACGAATGAAAATGAACCATGTTAACCTAAACCAGAAGTCAATTTCACTGAAAACATGAGATAACCACCAGGAACAGGGCATGTTTGAAAGCTGAAGGATCATGGCCAAATTCCCTTCTAGCTCAACTTGCATTGGTTGGAATGCATCCTCTGATCTGAAACAACCTCTAACACTAGACTTTGGCCTCTTCCCCACTTTTTTTGCCTTGATGGCATTAATGTCACCCCTCCTCGAGCATGGATCCTCTGACTTGTCCCCTTCCGGCTCTTGATCAAGTTCAAGCACCACTTGCCATAGACCACTCCATTCGGTGAGCGTGTCAGAATCTTCTCATCCACCTTTTGGAGCACTGGGTCATCCTTCTCAAATCTCCTAGCTCAGCTCCTGGACATGCCATTGTAATTTGATCGGTTGAGGAGGAGCGGTTCCAGCTTTGGTGGGTTATCCCAAATGAAGTACCTCAAGTCATTGTTGATGGTGGTGTTCTGGAATTCAGGGGAGTTGCATATTACAATATGGAAGTAGGCTTCCATAGCATAGGGAACATTGGTGAAGTACATCAGTAGCTTCCGAGGAAGGTTATCCCAGCCATACACACAGTGCTCAACAAAAGGCCGGCTAAGAATGACCCAGGGAGAGCCTGTTTCAAGGATGAATAGATACTTGCAACTTAATGCAACACAACTATATTTTTCACCAATAGCATTTAGATCATTTGGGAAACACCTCAGAGTGCAAAAAATAAGGTTTTATGGTATCCCCACCAAACAACTTCTGCAGTTATTCTTGTAGTTTAATATTGTATTTGGATGGTCACAACTATTGGCAACTCAAGTTTACTGCTGTGTTATTGTCCGGCTAGAGTTTCCAACTTCCAGATTTCACTATGCCTACAGGCTATGCAGCATCCATGGATATACTCTAGAAAATGCAAGCACACAAATGGCATGGAGTCTGTGGCAGGAATACAAACCTGTGAATATTTGGAAAGCATTAGGCGTGGTCCATATTTCTGTAGCAAGAATAGTGTGGGTTCTTCCATTCAAATAAAGACTTGGATCTACAATGACTTAATCAAATCTTTAGGACCTACAAGAACAAGAATTAGCTCAAGAAATAGTTAAAAATAATTTTTTTTTGAAAAAAAGCAGACTTAGAGATCTGAAGTTGTCCTAACTCTTTCCATCCAAGTTGACTAGTATGATCAATGAAGTTCCGGTTCCTTGGCAAAGAAGAGAAAACATGAAGAAGATCTGCAAAAAGGTATACTTGTCACATCAATTGCAGGTAAAAAGGAGCAAGAAGCACTTTCAGGGACATAAGTTCCATCTGAATTAGAAGAAACATGATCAATGTGGCAAACACATGCTTGCATTCCAACTTTTGATCAAGCAAACCCACCCCGCAAACAACACCCAACCCCAAACCAAAAAAAAAAACGAAAAAAAGGAGAGAAATTTATGATCCCCTAATGGCATAATTAAGTTGTGCCAGTTTGATAAAGCACTAATTATGGCTTCTTAAGAGCTGCTTACTATCTATGTTTAGCCAATGATCATCACACATTTTGTTTACTTTCCTTGAGAAACATCTCTGGTGAACTAATTGATCAATCAACAGGAACTTTCCAAGCATCATTATCACTGCATATAATTCATTTTCTGTATTTAAAGCCTAAAAAGATGGAAAAGCATAATAGTGAGTGAAGAACAGAATTGACAGAGTAGTGGCAGTGAAGTGATTACACACAGCAAAGCAGATCTAGAGAAAGTGTACATCAGACTTTGTCATGTGCAACAACCAATTGCAATGGATCATTTGCTATTTAAAATGATAAGATTAGGCTTAACTTGTTAAAAACGTAAGATTCAACGAAACAGAGAGCTTCCCACAAAAATCAGAAATAGCAGAGTAAAAGATGAAAGCCAGATTTCTAGGAAACCTCATTAATGATCATAAATTCACAAAGTTGAGTTCATTTGAAGAAACCTTCAATAAAATTATTGGAGTGATTCAAGTCGCCAGAAAGCTGAATTGATGGAAGAGAAATTTATAGTTTTCACTTTCTTACAGGAGATTCAATTTTAATATGAAAATCACCGGAAAAGACAAGTTTAACATGGTACAAGACACTAATTTTCCACTATTTGCTCCATGTTTACCAATGCGAACGGCGATGGCTAGATTCTTTTCTAGTTGTGGTTGTACTACAATTTTTAGATATGGGAAAATGGGGTTTTATCCGAAGAACTTATATCCTAGAAAATTGACACTTCATTCCAGAAAGCAGCAAGTCATAGCAAGTAACTAAACCATCCGATGGTCAATAAGAAAATTGCAACTTAAAAATAGATGTTATTGTTTTTCTAAAAATTGGCTGCTTACCATCCTGAGAAACGAGCGGATAATCCGAAGCACTCAATGTGATGAATCAATCCCAGTCTTTTTTTTATTCTGAGCAGCACAGCAGCACCATGGAGTGTAGCAGCAACCAGGGATGGCCTCGTTCAATCAACAGCCTATGTTTTACCTACAACATAAACATTTCTGAAAGCTTCAAAGATCTTCTCAGACTTGACCAAACGTGCGAGTTCCATCCTCTGAGAAGCTGTGGACTCTGCATCAAGATGAAGAAGGTATCGATCCCTTGGATGATATACAGCCTTCAATAGCCTCAAAATCCACCGGCTCTCACCACCGGCGCCCGAAATCCAGTAAGCAAAGACTGGAGGATTGCCTATCCCCTTCAGAAGACCTGTTCTCACAACATCGAGTTCTTGTCCAACACCCCAGATTCCACCATTACTAGATAATCTAGAAAAAGCTACCAAGATGATGGAAGCAGTCAAAAGGCCGGTGACCGCAATATACGGTGACAATTTGTACAACTTCACTTAGGAGTCGAACATGATTTGTCTGTAACTTCTAACGCTGATCAAACTAGTTCATTGAACACCGTGAAACCACAAGCAACAGATTCCGGAACCAGTCCAGATCCTATTCAACTGCTAGGACAGAAAAGGCTTCTCTTTATTAGATGCAGTAAGATCAGGATTGAGCAAAAGAACTCTCACAATCCAACTAGCAGCAACAATAAAGTGATAGCACAGAACAGCGGAGATATGAACAGCTCCAAATTTCTCCAGGAAAACTAAGAATCCCGGATCAAATAATATACAGAAAATAAAACCTCCACAATTCACGCCAGAAACGATAAATATTGAGCTAAATTCCAAATATCACTTTCCGGATACACAAACAAACCGAATAAGGGCAGCTGCGGAACCTCACGAGGATCACTCCCTTATACCTCATAAAAAAAAATCCAAATCAGTGGAGGAAGAGATCAACAAGAAAGACAATACCCAGCTGCCAGAATCTCCGGTAGGAGAACTTCTTTAATCCCCCCAAAGCAAACGCTGGAATAGTATCCGCATTGCGCACTGACTGCAAGTCAAAACCATCGAGATGATTGCAAAAGGAGCCAGCTTTCCGTTCAAACACGCAACAGGAAACCCGAACAACAACTCTGGAGAAATAGCTGTCGCTTTTCCGCTCACGAATCCGTCCGAGTTCGGGACTTGATCCAAAAAAACAGGAGAAAAGATGAAATTTGTGGGGTTGGTGAGGAAGCACGGTCCACTTGGGGGAGAAAGGAGCACAAAGATAGGATGTTCGGGATTTGGGAACGGAGAAGAAGAGGCCTTGGAGAAATCGAGGTGGCGGGCGTCCCGGATCCAGGTTCCAATCACAGGCCATTAGAGCAGAGTACGGCCCATCCAGAGAGAGAGAAAAACACTATTAAACTTAAACATGTTATTTGATTTAATTAATTACTTTGTTAATTAAAGGGTTTGTTCTGTTTAATGCTTCTACTAATGAATTCTTAATTTGGATTTGTGGCGGATATTTAAGGCAATTAGTTGTCATTAATATGAGTTCTAACTTCTAATCCATTTTTTTTGTACAGCTGATCCATGTCATTCGCAGACAATCTCAGGGTTATTTTTAATTGTTTTATATTTGTATTTTCATTTTTCGAACCTAATTAAATGGGTTTAAAAAGCAGAATTTGTAGCATTGACTAATTATTTTAGAGATTTTAGTAAAAAAATACTTGCATTATTTGTAAAAAATTATTTTTTTCATCACTATTAATAAAAAAATATTTGTATTATAATTTAAATTTACCGACAACCACTTTTTACTCATTATTTTTTTAATTTGATTTTAATTATTTAATTTAATGTGAAAAGATTATTATATTGTAATTATTTAAGCATAACATAAAAAATTTATTATTTTTAATTATTTTTTAGCAAAAAATTTAAGCATTCGAATAGTGTTTTTCTCCGTTTTCGTTAGTCAGTGACAATAAATATTATTTAGAATTCTTCTACGTTAAAAAAAATAAAAAAAGTTAAGAAAAATATTTTTTACACTTAATTTTAAATAATAGAAAATATAATTTTTTTATATTAATTAAAATATTATAAAATGAATAAAAATATTCATTAGAAGGTGGTTATTTGAAAATTTTAAATATAGTGTAGATGAATTTTTATTAGTATGTGATTCTTTACTAAAATTTCTTATTTTGATTATTACGTACTGAATTAAAAAAGTATTTTAAGTAAGTCCGAAAGATTTGACTAGACATGGAACAGTGCTGTCGCATTCAATTAGGCCTTTCAGACAGCAAGTTTGCGCCTGATTTTTAATGTTAAACATTGTTCAAATATGCATCCAAATGTTCCAAATTTCATTAGTTAGTAGAGTTATTATCTAAGAAATTTTCTTTATAAACTGGTCCATTTTTAAGCTCGTATTTATTTAATACTAATAATAATAATAATAATAATGGTTTAAAACATGCTCCCAGTTGAATTTGACTAGTTAGCTCTAATATTTTAGGGAGAATTACCGAGAAATTCTTGAAATTTTATGAAATTTCTAATCGGTTTATTATATTTTCAAAATTTTTTATCAATCTTGGAAAATCTTTGAAATTCAAAATCAATTCATGGAGTAGTTAACTTTCAAAATTAAGGAGTGAATTTATCACTATATACAAATATTTTATCTTATACATAAACACTTTATCTAATATATAAATAGTTTATCTTATATATAAATATTTTATTTTATATATAAACACTTATATATATAAGATAAATTATTTATATATAATGTATAAAATTTATAAATAATGACAAATTTACACCTTAAATTTGAAAATATGTTGCTTTGCAGACAATTCAAAAGTTTGGCAAGAAAACAGTGTTTCTTATCATTACCCAAAAAAAAAGAAGGCTGTTTCTCGCAAGGAAAATATTTGGGAGTGTCAGCAAGAATATTTTAGCAAGAGTATTTAGTCATCCCAATATGTGTGGCTTGTTAGTAGCCCAAAAAGAAAGGATACTTGCCTGTCTCCAATTTTGAGTTCTTCCAAGGTATTGGGCTTCAAATTGTAAGGTTCTTCTGGCAACCTCTGGGGCTTCTCCAGAGACTCCTCCAACCATTGATGTTTTACCACATGTACCTTTTTGTCATGCAAAAGGCCTATTTGTGCAGGCAAAAAGCTGAAGGGAAATCATATCATTGGTCATATTGATATCAGACATGGATTAGTTCATTTTTAGGTCCTGGATACAAGAACCTTACCACTGATATATTTCATCAAAGTTGTAGAAGCCCAAGGTTGAATAGGTTACTAAATGAGTGGTGTGAAAGATTAGTGCAAACGTGACCACCATGCATGGTTACTTCAAGTTTCATCCTCTTCACAGCAAGATCCTGTCGTACTCGAGCATCCATATTTCTTTAAGAACATAAATGCCAATAATAATTTTACAATAGGGGAGTTTTTTTTGTATGTAGTATGGACAGGAGTTATGGTTATGCCAGTAAAGTGAAAAGGAACACAGTGAAGTAAAACAAAAGAACAAAATAAAACAGAAAAATAACCTGTCATTGATTCATTGTTTCACAGAAGTAAATGCAAAAGCCAGTAAATAAGCACATTGCTTCCAACAGACAGTACTACTTATAATACTCAGTGACTTGGAAAACCCAGTCATGTTGCTGAATATCTGGTAAACAAAATACCAATCACCAAAACAACATTAGTTTTCTGTCGGGTACCGCTTGATTCTACTTATAGCACAAAAGTTTCTACATATTAATTCATCATCCTACACTTTGAATGACATCTTAAACTAAAAGTTTATATCAGATACAGAAACCAGACAAAAATACATGTACTTCATACATTAAAATAATTCATAAGCAACACATAGGTCCTAAAAATTTGTATCCTCGGAGTAGCATGTATACAGTTGAAAAGGCAACTCATCAAACTGAGCAATTTCCACCTAACTGATTTTCTATCCAGATTTTTAGTGATGCAAAGACAACCTAACTACATTATTTGCTTGATTTTGCATGCCAGGATGAGGACAATTCAAGCCATGGTGTTATAAGAGTAAAATAGCTTGGACACTAAAGTTCCAAAATTAAAGCTAGGAAGAAAGGTTGTGGAAATTAAACCTGCTTAATGTCCATGATGTCAATATCCCAGCAGCAGTAATTAGAGAATTGATCAATCTCCTCTTGCAACTTGCTCTTTGAAAAGTCTGTAAAAATAGGAAGTACCTTCATGATGGGTTAGCATCATATTTTGGAAAAGAATCAATGCAATCTAAAGGAAGGACTATTAGAAGTTGCACTGAGACTAACTTAGGCTGCAAATGGAGCAGACGTTTTTGTGCACAACAATCTAGTATAGTGAATGATATCCCCATGATGCATGGCTGCCTGATATTTAATTCCTGTAAACAGATAACAATAATCATGAAACATATAACACTGATGTGCATAAACAAATATGAACAAATATCTTTCCTCTCAGCTGCAATACAGTGAGTCACTGAATCATCATTGAGAAACTTCATTCTCAACTACAAACTTGTGGAAATAGTTGATAGAATACAATGCAGAAGTATTAATGAAATCTAGTGAAGTCAAGCAAATTTTCCTCTTTGCTATTTTGGAGACATGAATTTTCACCATCCAATCAACATCTGAATAACAAGAATTTTCATTAAAAAAAATCTGGAGAATTGATTTTAGCCAGGTCTATAAGGGATAACTGAAATGAGAAAAGGCTTAGCGTATAACTTTACCAGCTATTTATGGGAGTCAGAGCACCAACAAGCATGTTAAATTCCTACATGAAATTAGCCTGTGCAACATGAGAGCTGTCATTTGGCATATGAAACTCTTAACTGCTGGCTGAAGGGGCATCAGGTGACACAAGGACCAAAGTAAAAGTGATCATTACAGATAGATAGAAGAAATAGGCAACGAAACAGACTTGACACTTTATATATAAAGTAGCATGGTTGAAGGTGAGTATAGAAAAAGGATTGCTTGTCAACCATGATGTTCTGCAGAATAACCTCAGACATGCCATGAGAACATTCAGAATGCTCAAGAAAGTACCTGTTTACAGAGGGCTTTTCAAATCAGAAGCAACCTGGTTTAGTTGTCTTCAAACAATTTGGTAAATAAACAGTAAAGTGCTGAATTAACTCACATGAGCATAAAAATAGAAGAGGAAGTCTATCATTCCCTCAGGAATGGAATAGGTTCAAATAGGTTCAAACAAAGAAAGCACTAAAAGTGCCGCAAACCAATCATTTGAGAAGGTATGTGACAATGTAGCAATTGAAATTTTTTTAAGGATCTATTAGGAATTTAGGATAGAAGAGAAGAATTACAACTGCAAAAAGTGAATTAAGTATGTAACAATGTGGTGCACAGACTCCATGCGGCGGATGAAATTTCAATACCTCGTGTATAAGTGTCTCTCTCCAGCATTCTTGTGGATTTGGACCCAGTCACCATCAAATTTGCACTCAACAACTACATTTTTCCCGTGAAGCTAGACAATAGTGCCAGTTGAAATATGTGAGAAGGCAGCATGATTAAACAAACAATTTAATTCCAAGAATAAAAAGGAAAGGACTGGTTTCCAAAAGGAAAAAAATAAGCTAAGAGCAGAGTACACTCATTAGAAAGTGAAAGAAATACATCATGACATAAGCAAAAGATTAAAAAGGTCAAACATTTTTAACATTAACAAATCTGTTAGGGTGGCAACTCCCAAAATTAAGCAGTAGTGTGTGCTATGTAAGCTCCCATTCACAGTTAATTAATCAGTAAAACTTGAATGAGAGTATCCAAATTCCTGATTTTATATTGAGGTGCCCACAATATCAATATTTTGCTTAAGTCTGTGAGTAGCAGACTTTTCCAATGAGACCCTGCATTTTGGACACCATGGATTTAAACAAGAGACCAGCATTTTCTGGCTAATCATATTATTTTCATTCATGAAAATGGTTCAACTTTCCTAAAATATTCATCACATCAAAGAGTTACTGCATATTTTAAGTACAGAAAACAGAACAGAATACAGTAGCGATCAATGTTAAAGTTGATAAACAGTTCAAAGCAAAAATACCATGAACATGAACATGACCAGATAAATTCCAGAAAAAGGCCAAAAAAGAGTACCTTCTTCCATGCAGCATTCGCATCACTAACTCTCATAGCTAGCTGTGGTCTAACTGCGTTGCCCACATCTAAATCCTGGCAAAGAACCTTGTTAGGGCTCTGAGCTAGACATTGCACAAGTACCAAACCATAGCAAAAGGCATGGAACAGGCATACAACTTGCTAACTGGATGGAATTCATGATATGTTCAGTGTAAAAGGCAAAACAATTCAAACAAAGTTCTTGCCGGCATTGTACCTTTAAGAATAATCATTAAAATCCATTTCATTTCCAGTGCATTTGTTCTCTTTATGAGCTCAGAGAGTATAGCAGCCTTGTTCCCCTAGCAAGAATATCGATTAAGTTAAAAAAATGAACAAGTAGAATACAAAGAAGGCTACAGACTGCACACTCATATAATAGCAATCTGCTGCAAAATCATAAAGTTTTCTACAGCACTTAGTATTGATTAAAAATGAAGCAGGTTGCATGAGTAAAATTCTTGCTCAAAATCCTTCTTAATGAACGTGATTAATTTGGTTCACCATGATGTTTTACAACTGACCGGTGAATGTAGGAATATCCTTGAAATTTGGAATTCACAAAATAGTCTATGCTATATGCTTCTATCTGTTTTCACTAGAGGCCAAACGATCAAGCGCATCATTTATCTCTTTGATCGTCATTCCACCACAGGCCATTCCTTGCCTGCGTTGCAGCACCTAGTAGCATGCGGTGGTAAAATTTCATACTTCAACTCCAAAAAATTCACAAAATGACAAAGGACTGCAATTCGAGCAATTTTTACAGACTGAAACAACAGGCAAAACCCAGAATCATTCATGGCAAGCCTAAATTTCAAAAACCCAAAAAGCTAAAAAGCAACCCAAACCTCAGCGGCAACAAGTGCGAAGTTCCCGGTGCTGGCTCGGACGCGAGCCGCGCCCTTCGCCAATTAATAAGCCTCCTTGCATTGTCGGAGTCCTTGGAGATGCCCAAAGCCTCCACTCGCGCATTTGCGAGCGCGAACTCCTTGAGGCGCGCTCGCGGTCAAGGCCGGGAAGGATGACCTGGACGACAGTGAAGTAGCGGTGTAGAGCCGGTCCAGGAAGGTCCTGAGCCGCTTCCGCTTCTTCACGGCCGACCGGTCCCGGAGCATCGCCTGGAACATGTTGCATAGAAGGCCGAACTGGACCGTCGCGTCCATCATCGGAGCTTGGAAGCTGGACTGGAAGCGTGGAGAGGAAGAAGTCGACCGGCGGCGGTGTGGGTACCGCGCACGTGGCAGCGGCGAGAGGGTGGGAAATATTAGCGGGTCGGATCTGGGATCTTCATGATGGATCTAGATCCGACGGGTTTTGTTTTCGGTCAAAACCCAAAAAAAAAAAATTGTGCTTTTGGGATTCTTTTGCATAAAACACCAAAACTTTGTCAAATTACAGAATATGTGTTTTTTGCAAGGCCCACTCCATTTTATCGTTTTATTGCTCAAAACAACAGTATTTTCAATATTTGCAGAAAACCGCTTGGACTATTCATTTATTTGTAAAAGACCCGCCTAGCATTAAAATGCTCTACCGGCAATGGACCCAGCATTCGAGTTTTTTATTTTAAATTTTGTTTTAGCATGAAAATAGCTAGAAAATTATTTAAATTGAGATTAACAAACGTGATAATTGCAACTAATCCGATTATATTTGATAATTTTAATCCAAACGGTCCGTAACTTCTAACAAATTTCGTAAATAAATAACAATAATTTTTTGGTTTTCAAGGGAAAACTACAAACATATGTTCCGTTTCTCTAACTAAAATAATATAATTTGTTTTTCGCATTAAAAAACCAAAATTGATACAACATTGTAATTTTATCAAAATATTTGGCGTTTTCTGAAAGAATAAAAAAATTCTTTTTATAATACATGTCCCGCCTTTTTCACCGCGCGACTACTCCATCAAATTTACGTTTCGAACCCGAAAACCATCAACTTTCATGCATGGACAAGATATCTACTCGGTACATGCTACGTGGCAGTCCACAGTTGGTCCGAGTACCTCTAATCTGCCCAATGCTCGATTGATCTTTGTTATCATGCCGCTGCGCGCATTTTATTTACTTCGGTCCAAAACTTTCTGGTCGATTTCTTATAATTTTTTTGCCGTTGAAGACATTTGCAATCGTATCTCCACAAAAATTTATTATAATTAAATTTCATAGTAATAGTTTCTGATTCATTTTAATTTTAATTTTTAATCAAAATCAGGATGATCACAGAGCAAACGAACTTCAACTCATGCCAAACTTCACAATCAACCATTCGCCACCACCATCCCCAGCCTTCCCCCTGCAACCCAAATTTCCCAAATTACCCTTTCCCACCACACTCCCTGTGACCCCATGAATCCCCAAACCCACCATCTCGCACTCCCCTCCGTCACCTCCTCCAACAAGCAAGCTTTGCTCATGGCAGAATTAAACGCTGACTCCCCTTCCTCCTCCTCGTCCTCCTCTTCTCCTTCTCTCCACTCCCCAACCATCCATGCCATGCACCACGACCACATCTTCTCAATCCTCCACCTCCTCCCGCCGGAATCCATCCTCTCCTTCTCCGTGACCTGCCGAAAGTTCCGATCTTTGGCCTCCTCCGACTCCCTGTGGGAGTTCATCTGCCGCAGGGACTGGGGTGCTGGCCTCGTCGACGCGCTCCTCGCCTCCTTCTCCTCCGCCGAGAGGAGGAGTATTAACTGGAAACGGCTCTATCAGCAGGTTTTCAGTCTGGGCTCGCTCTCTTGCCGCAGGGTGACTAGCAAAGATGGAATCTTGCCGCGGCCTAGGGCTTCGCACTCACTCAATTGGGTCGCCGACTGCCTCGTGCTCTTTGGCGGCGGCTGCGAAGGAGGTCAGTCTTCTTTTTCTCGTGTTTCGTGTTTCGTGTTTGTTTCCTTTTTGAGATGGCGTTGGAATCGTTGCTTGGATGAAGTCAATGGTTAGTTCTTCATTAGGGTTCATTTTTTTATTGATGGACTGATATTTTTGTTGCGTCAGAATGTGTTGGCACCTGGCACTGCCAACTGAATACCTTTTTCCTCATTTTGATTGCTATGAAGCTCCTTTAGTGGAGTTGCTGTCATGCCCATACTCCATAGGTTACTCCTTTGTAGGAAAATGTAGTTAAGCTGCACTTGATATGGATTACTGAAGCAGATAGGTGAGATTCATGTTGAATTGCTATCATTTGACCATGTCCAAGGACAGAAATTGAATAGTTTATTTGGCATCCATATTTGCAATTACCCTAACCTTCCGGATTGCAATTACCTCATATTCTTATCAATTAAAAAACAGGGTTCTGATTTGGGATCCTTCTGTAGCCTTACAAATAGGAAAAATAATAAAGACTCACCCACCAAGTACATTATAAAGAACCTATTTACCTTTTGACCTATTAAACTGAGGAGAACAAGAGCTTTTTCCTTTTGCAATTCAATAGCATCTTCTCCATGTTCCAGATACCAATAAGGCAGTGTGCAGTACATGCTTCACCAGTTCTTATTGATATATTTTTCATCTTTTTGTTTCTAGAAATTTTTTTTGTATCCAATGGATTCTTATTATTCCTAATACAACCCGATCCATATTAATTCCTGAACCAATTCCGATTTTGTCAATATTGGTTTCCAACCTTTTATTTGAAAAGGCAGTTAATGGATCCCACTGGTTGGAGTCTATTTGCCCACAACTCATTAAATAAACCAGCAAATCAGAGAACCTGTTAAGCTTGGTTCAAGAATGTCTCTCTTTTTGAAACACATTTTTACTTGTATAGAGAAATAAAAAAATTGTGGAAGAGAACTTATATTGCTATTAGATGCAATTCAATCAAAGGGTCAGCTTGGTGCCATCATATGTTATAGTCTTTCTTTGTTGTCATTACTGATTTTATATCCATCACACATGTTTAAATCGGTGATTTTATGGGCAAGTCCTACAATTGACTTTTGCTATACTGGAGTGGTCTCTTTCCGTCTCAATATTGTGATATTTGATTGTCATGATCATAAATTACTGTTGATGGAGCAAGAACCTGTAGGTAGGGGTGAGAAAAAAAAAATGGAAAATTGGTATACCAAATCATATCAGTTGAGAACCATATCGGAAAATCAGATTTTAAAACATACTGGTACGATTTCGATTCTTAATTTTGATAGAACTGGAAATATGGTTCCGGTTCAAATTCTATATTATATAAAAAACCGGTGAACCGAAATCATACCGATTATTAATAAAATTATATATAATGTACAATTTTAAAATATATTTTTTTATGTTATATATATGTTAATATATTTAAAATTAATTTTCAATAGGATTATAATGAATAATATAAGATTTTTAGATAAATTGTGTATTAGTGTATTTAAAATTAATTCTTATAGGATTATAATATAAAATATAAGATTTTAAAATTAATAATTTTAAAATTGATATACCAGTTTTAGAATCGTTTACAACTGGTTCAGAATTGGAATTATAAAATCGTTTCTTAATCCAAACCGATACGATTTTGTTTCTCAATTTTTTAAGAATTGAAATCCGACTTCGATTCTAAGATATGTAAAATTGGTATCATAAATCGATTTTGCTCAAATTTTAGACTGCTATGGTTTAATTTCTCGTCTGTAAGATAAGTTTAAATCGAAGGTGGGACTCCGACAAAAACTCTTTGATGATCAAGTCAGAAAGAGTTTTGAAAGTAAGTATATATGTGGAATGATATGCTTAAAATGAAAATTTTAAAATGTTTCACCTGTTGTCCTTTTAGGGTTTATATAATTGGTCGATTATGGTGTGACTAGAAAGAAGTATGATTCTTTGGACAATTCTACTAGAACGATTTTGAGAAATCTCTGTCGTGATGTTTCTGGTCATTGTATGCATGAATAGCTGGTGATGACTTGTTTGTTGGGGAGCTGAACTTTACTATTAAACACTCATGATTGAGATCTCTTCATTAAATATCTGATGTGAGCATTGGATTTAGCATTAAATGTTTGGTGTTAATTATTACACCAATTAATACAATAGCGTCATGCAAGTGGAGTTGTGATGCTAACTTAGGAGAGCGTAGTGGTCATGTGGCGACTACTGAGTTCTTTCGTCTTTGTTTTCGCATGCAAGTTCACTAATATGTCAAGGGTGCCAACTTAATATGGCTTTAAGATTGATCTAGCAAACCATGCTTTCATCAACTAGGAGTTCAAGTTGGCAAATTCTTGAAATAGACCTACCTTGTCTTTGAAAGTAGAGATTTGTTCTTTTTTTTCTTTATCAAATTCACACACCAACAAAATAATCCTAAGAGCTGGCCATGAGTGATACCTTACCTTTATGAACTAGACTATTCTTTCGTGGCTAACCCCATCTGAGCCGTTGGATCGAGATCCGATGGTTTAGATGAACCGAGGGCATTTTAGTCAAATCTGACTTATAATTTAAATGAATTAAATAATATTAGTGCGGTCAAATTTTTGGTGTTTGAAAGCTGGTCAGGGCGGGGTCACCCTGACTCTGACCCCGTTCCAAACGACCCCTAAAGCTCTTTCTTTTTAGCTTCATCACCGAGAAAATCCTAAATCGACATTCATAAAACCCTAAATATTATAACATGTTATTAGAGTTTTAGGTACATGATAGTCCTCAACATATAAAAAAAGTCTCAATTCCTAAAATAATAACAAGGCCAATAGAAAATAACAAAGCATTTGTGACTCTTAAAGATAACTTTAGACATCAAATAACCTTAATACGACTAATTAGATCTAAAAATTATTTCCAATGGGCTAATATTGTATAAGTTTTTCTCAAAACAAAAGAAAAAAGGTTATATATTGAAGGAGACTTACATGAAAATCTAACAAAAGATTAGTTCAATAGAGATGGTCAAGTTAGGATATTGCTCTAAAATAATATAGACTCAATAGTCAATACCGATATGGTAGATTATGATACTGTAATATTAGTTTGAGACGAGGTTCTAAGAAATTTTAAGATTATATTTCAAATAATAGGATCTTATCTCAGATCTTCTATCCAGCCACACCATAAGAAATTGGTGTGATTAAAAAGAAAATTAGATATTTTTTGAAAATAACAAGTGTCATCATGTTCCAACAAAATTTACGTCACAAATTTTGGAAGATATTGTGCAAGCAGTATGTCTTATGATAAATAGAACATTCTACTTCAAGACAAAATTTCAGGTCTTGTGTCCTGACAATAAAGTATGTAATATACAAATCAAAATATCTAGGTGTATTTATTTTATTTAATATTTTAGTATTAATAAAATATGCTACAACATGAAGTCATAAAGCGTGTTTCTTGGATATTTAAGAATTCATAAACATTACAAGTATTATAATTTTATAAAATATAAAAGATATATCTTTATAGATGTTATTTTCTTTGAGAATATTCCCTATTTCAGTCCACTTTCCTTGATAGTAACCCTGTTTACAATTCAACGTCTCTATTTGAGCATGTCTTATCTATACTTGTTAGTGATTAATTATTTATAATGCATAAAGAAAAGAATGATAGAAGCTTTGATATTGTCTACATCAGAATATAAAAAAAAGCTTTGATCAAGAAGTTAATCCACCAATCATCATTCAAGAAGGTTCAAAACAAATACTAACTCAAAAACATCTAACTTAAAGCTTAGGTATACTTATCACTTAGGTAGAAAGAAAAAATAGCATATATAAAATATTCTATATGTCAGTTTGTTTCTTATGAAAAATTGTCCAACTTTAGGCTTTGTATT
Source organism: Trichopus zeylanicus subsp. travancoricus (assembly GCA_005019695.1). Taxonomy (NCBI): domain Eukaryota; kingdom Viridiplantae; phylum Streptophyta; class Magnoliopsida; order Dioscoreales; family Dioscoreaceae; genus Trichopus; species Trichopus zeylanicus. The sequence goes on from RXID01014378.1 coordinate 60,756, forward strand.
GTCTTAGCAATATTTGCCACATTTCTACCAAAGACAATGACAGAGGACTTGACAGATCCTAAACGAAGACAAGTTATGAAAGTTGAAATGGAAATATTGTATTAAAATAAAACTTAGAATGTATAGTATTTTTGCTAGATGAGAAGAATTAGTAAAATGCAAGTGGATATACATAATGAAACATAAATTAGATGGCAATATAAATAGGTAAAATGTTAGACTTATGGCAAAAGATTTTACATAAATTTATGATGTATATTATTTTGATACTTTCTTATTAGTAGCACAATTAAATTCTATGAGAATTATATTATCACTACTTCACTAGTACAAACATGGGCTAAAATCTCTCTCGTATGGTTTTGAAGAACACATTGTTTTCATGGGAATCTCAAAGAGGTATAAATGACATAAATAGGGTCATTAATTTGGCTTACAGCTCGAACTTGGCTTGAGTCCAGTTCAGTTCGTTTTCTAAGGAGCTAAACACGAGTTGAAATTGAGTAAGTCGGTTTCAATTCGAGAGCTCTTTTTTTAATATATTAAAAATATAATTTTAAAAATATATCATATAATATATAATATATTATACACATTTAATTATTTAATTATGATATTGTGTTTAATGTAGCTTTTTGTATTTAAGTATTTTGATATTAATTTATTATTTTGACATTAATTTTTTTAGAAAATATTTTGATGTAAATTAATGAAAATAATTATTAAAATTAAGTTTTAAATTTCAATTTGAGTTGAGCTCAAGAGTTTGAGCAAATGATTCTAAGGCCAAGTTGAGCTCAACTTTGCTCATTTACAGCTTTAGACACAAATACCAGACTTTACTCACATTAGTGGATAATAACTTGTTTGCAAGCTAATAAGATTCTTGTATTGTCAGAAATAGTCACTCAAAGCTTGATTTAGCAGGTTCAATATAATTCTCATTAGTCACGAATTTCAAAGAAGTCAATCAAATTATTTTTTCTCATTAAAGAACGAGAAGGTAGAAGAATTATGCTTCTAATACATATAGATGATATAATTGTGACAAGTGATGATTCATAAGGGATCGAGAAACTCAAAAAATTTCTAAAGACTCAATTTGATATAAAAGATTTTGGTAAGCTCTATTAGTCTCTTGGAATAGAAGTGACACATGTATTATAAGGATTGGTTCTATTACAAAAGGCACACATTGGACTTATTAACAAAAACAAGTTTATTGGGAGACAAGAGTGTGAACATATTTATAAATTCAAATACAAAATTATATTCAAATATGGGAATTGAAATTAATAACCCAAAATAATTCAAAAGACTAATTGGGAAGTTCAGATATTGCATCTATTATGAGCAATGTTAGACAATTTATACAAGCCCTAAGAAAACTACACATGAAAGCAATATACAAGAGTTTAAGGTATCTAAAAGGAATAACAGACTTAGGCCTATGTTACAAGAAACATGAAAGATTAAATATACTATATTATACATATACATATTGAGTTGATTTATCCTTCAATGGAAAGTCAACCTCGAGATTCTGTACTTTTGTTCGTAGTCACATAGAAAAGTAATAAATATGGAGTAGTTATAAGCTCTAATGTAGAAGTTGAATACAGAGTTTTAGCTATAAGGAGATGTGAAGTCCTCTGGCTTCATTCATTTTTAAAAGAGTTAGAATACCCAATAGAGGAGTCTATTATAGTCTTTTATGATAATCAATCAACTCTATATATTTCTAATAATTTTATATTTTATGAAAGAACAAAACATATTGAGTTTGATTTTCATTTTATTAGAGAGAAAGCAGTGAAAAAGCATATGGATATGAAGTACACTCTAACATAAAAAAACTAGTTGTTATGTTTACTAGAGCATCGATAAAAGAATGCTTAACCAAAAATATTTTCAAATTAGGCATGCTTGATATTTAAGCATCAATTTAAGTGATAGTGTTGAAATTATTAAAAAATTAGGGCTTAAAAATACCCACATTACCCTTTTATACTTGAAAAATTTATATTCATCGTAACCTAATAAAAAAATTCAAAATAATTCAGATTTTAATTTGGAGAAGAAAATTGACTTAATGTAAATGGATCATTGGTACAAACTTAGTAGGAGTTATATTTGTATAAAAATTTTCTCACCTATATATAGAATGAGATACTAGATTATATTATAGTGAATTATTCTCTTAGAATCAATAGAGCTCTTTCTTTATGATTTCATCACTGCGAAAATCCTAAATTCACATTTATGAAACCCTACATATTATAACATGATCTTCCGAGTACATTGCCTTTTGTAGCAACTTAGTATCATTATAATATTATACATTATATGGAGAGAGAGATCAGTTATTTATAAGGAACAAAGATTTTCTCTGCATTGCCTCATATTACATAAAAAGGGAAAAATGCTTACGCCACTTTGCGTTTCCTGTTTAGTCAGCTAACCTGAGAAGCTCAAATGGATGGGGCTTTTTTTCTGGAACAATAAGCAAAAATTACTGGAATACTGTTTTCTGGTATCTCACTTCCTGTGCATTAAAGACTTCCTCATATGCATGTGCTTACTAATATGACAAATGCTTTCAAAATACTTGCATATTTCTATGAAAATTGCATTTTTAATGTTAATACAAGCACTACAATAAGATTCTTTCGCCAAGATCTTTGTGGAACCTGAGACTTCAGTTTTCTTCCATTTAGGACGCCATTTGGATGATACATGGGTGGCATATATTGGAAATGGATTCAATAGTTCACCGGTTTTTTATATAATATAGAATTTGAACCGGAACCATATTTCCAATTCTATCAAAATTAAGAATCGAAATCGTACCAGTATGTTTTAAAAACTGATTTTCCCATATGGTTCTCAACTGATATGATTTGGTATACCAATTTTCCATTTTTTTTTTCTCACCCCTACCTACAGGTTCTTGCTCCATCAACAGTAATTTATGATCATGACAATCAAATATCACAATATTGAGACGGAAAGAGACCACTCCAGTATAGCAAAAGTCAATTGTAGGACTTGCCCATAAAATCACCGATTTAAACACGTGTGATGGATATAAAATCAGTAATGACAACAAAGAAAGACTATAACATATGATGGCACCAAGCTGACCCTTTGATTGAACTGTATCTAATAGCAATATAAGTTCTCTTCCACAATTTTTTTATTTCTCTATACAAGTAAAAATGTGTTTCAAAAAGAGAGACATTCTTGAACCAAGCTTAACAGGTTCTCTGATTTACTGGTTTATTTAATGAGTTGTGGGCAAATAACTCCAACCAGTGGGATCCATTAACTGCCTTTTCAAATAAAAGGTTGGAAACCAATATCGACAAAATCGGAATTGGTTCAGGAATTAATATGGATCGGGTTGTATTAGGAATAATAAGAATCCATTGGATAAAAAAAAATGTTTTCTGGTGTCTCACTTCCTGTGCATTAAAGACTTCCTCATATGCATGTGCTTACTAATATGACAAATGCTTTCAAAATACTTGCATATTTCTATGAAAATTGCATTTTTAATGTTAATACAAGCACTACAATAAGATTCTTACGCCAAGATCTTTGTGGAACCTGAGACTTCAGTTTTCTTCCATTTAGGACGCCATTTGGATGATACATGGGTGGCATATATTGGAAATGGATTCAATAGGGTTCTAAGTTGGCGGCAGATAAACTCAGGCATTCCATATGGGCGCTTTGGACACAGTTGTATCAAAGTCAGTGACGCCCTTGTTCTCTTTGGTGGCATCAATGACAGTGGAGTCCGCCATAATGACACATGGATTGGACAACTCATCCATGAATGGCCTTTTGAGATCAAGATATCATGGAGACCGCTAGATGTTGGCCCAGTAGCTCCAGCACCCCGAGGGGCCCATGCTGCATGCTGCTATGGGGACACAAGGATGGTGATTCATGGTGGCATCGGGCTTAATGGCCTTCGACTAGATGACACTTGGATTTTGGACCTCACCGATGACCTTAGATTAGGCAGATGGGATCAAGTGAGAAATGCCCGACCATCTCCTCCACCAAGATCTGGCCATTCTTTGACATGGATTGGCAGAAACCGTATGGTCCTTTTTGGTGGAAGGGGATCTGGCTATGAGGTGCTCAATGATGTCTGGCTCTTTGACATTGGAGGAGAACCTCCTGAATGGATGCAGCTAAAATATGACCCTTCTAATTTACCAGGCGAGCTGCCTCTCCCGCGAGTTGGACACTCTGCGACACTTGTACTTGGAAACCGGGTTCTAATATATGGTGGCGAAGATTCACAGAGGCATCGGAAAGATGATTTCTGGACCTTAGATGTTGGTGTACTTTCAAAGTTCAAGATGATGGGCCTTCAAAAAACACAGAAGATGTGGAAGAAGCTGAGGGTTGAAGGCCACTGCCCAAGCTATAGATCATTTCATGGAGCATGCACTGATCGGTCTGGGCGTCATATGTTTGTGTTTGGCGGTATGGTGAATGGTGTTGTTCATCCTGCTGGGGCTTATGGGCTTAGGTTTGATGGTGAGCTGTATGTTGTGGAGCTCGTGCTTCCGCTGTAATTTAAGGCATGGAGCATTGCCTTCAGTTTGTGGAATAAGGAGTAACCAAGTAGGGTCTGTGCTTCAGTTGTAGAATAAGGAGCAACATTGTAGAAATTTTAGGTCAGTATGGAGCTGATGAGGAGCCATCAAGCTGTCTGGAATGTATTGCGGCGAAATAAAAATAGCATTAATCGAATGATTTACTTGATGTATAATTCTGTGCAAGTATGTGTATCTTCGTTTAGGGAATGCAGAAATCAGTGTAATTTGTGATTGCTCGATTGTTTGATGCCCTGTTGTAGGAAACCGATGCAGTGCTTCAGTTTTCTCGTGCTTGCAGCATAAAATAAGGTTCAAAATCTCGGCTGAAATCGAAATATTTCGGCCGTAACGATTCGGTTTTGGCCAGTGTCGTAACATATCGGCTTGACTCTTGCATCAGCGTATTCACGTTTTCGCCGATCTCTGTCAATATTGTTCACGTGTTTACATACATGAACGGTTTATTATTTCAAAATTTTTTTAACATATTATATTTTTTTTAATTTGAAGTTAAAAAATAATTAAAATAAAGTTAAATTTTGGTCAAAATATAATTAATAAATAAAAAAATATTTTGGTTGAAATTAAAATGAAAATGGTTTTGACCAAAACGCGTTGATTTTTCTATTCACGTGCATGCGTATATGACTGTATCACCGAAAGCAAAGATAAAAAAAAATTATATCGGTCTCACCCCTATCTGAATCGTTACTTTGAGATTGCACAGATTTTGTTATTCTGGTTTGTATATTTATAAATATTCATCTAATTCGTTAAAGTACTGAATTCATAATTCCATATCCAAATATTCCAAACTCAACTGATGATAATTATGATAATGATGATGATTAGTTGTATTACGTTATAATTAATAAATTATGTATGTGTCAAAGTACAATCAAAATATAATCAAATTCTGATCTAATACATAATTAATAATTAAAAATTTTTTTTTGACCGGAACTGAAACGGTCGAAACTGAAACTAAAATGGCCGAAATGGTCGAAACGTATCGGTTTCACTAGATGCCGAAATCAAAATTGAAACCGAGATTTAAAACCTTGACATAAATAATGGGGTGACCAGAAAGCACATTAACTTTGAGAAATTCCGAAATAACCTTAATGTCATAATTTATTTTCCAGAATCTCCCTCCCTTGTACATAGTGTAAAACCCTCTATGATATTGATACTGCATTGTTTGGGCTGGTGAGACCATTCCCTCTGGTCCCTTGAAGGAGGACATCGGCCGAGAATTTGAGGTAGTAAGGGACCAGTTTGCGTCCCTGTTACTAAAACTTGCTGTGTTTCAGTTTTTGCTTCTTTGTACCAAAAACCGGGAATAACAAAATATAGGGTAGAGTAGATGATTCAAGAACACAAGAAAAAAAGAAGTGAAATCCAGTCTGAGACCAGAATTAACATAGAAAATCTCTTTTTGTTTTCATGACAATTACTTCTGAATAGGAATCTTACACTTTGTTGAGTTCTCATCGTGCAGGCATTGCTTTCAGGATTAGATTTTCTGAATATGCAAAATGAGAGAATATTGGACAGAGACCATGGGATCATTTATTCAGAATGTGGTGCATTATATGTTCCATGAAGGTCCATACGTAGTTTTATGTAGGCCTATTAATTCGGGTTGACAGATTAAATTCAAATTGAATTAAACCTGAAGTATTATACTAAATGAATTAAATTGAACTCGACTTGTTTATTAAATAAGTCAAAATTTTAAATTCGGCTTAATTTTTAAATGAATTACCTAACTTAACTTGGGTAATCCATTTATTGAACGAATTTGAACTATAATCTAATCTGATTGCACTTGTTTAATTAGACAAATCATAATTTGATATAACTCGAGATCAAATCGACCCAAACTGAGCCCACTTGTTTTATTAACACTGACAATTTTAATATATTTCAAAAAATTATAACAATAATATTATTAAAATTAATTGTAACACAATTATAATTTGAATTAAACTGGGTCAATTGACTGGAGCTAATTAAATAAACAAATAAGTCAGGTTATAAACAAATTATGAGAATTAATTGATTATGATTTGAATCTAATTATACCAAACTTGAATATGCCTAATTTGGGTTGAATTCAAGTCAGGTCATATATTGACATTTATGGGCATGGTAGCAAAACACAATTTTTTGGTCAGCATGCATCAGTTTCATGTGAGAGCAGAAGAAAAGATCACAAAGCCCCATTTGGGGGCCTTTGGTTGCATGACTGTCACAGCTACGGTCTTGATGAAGTCATGAAACTAAGTGGTCCCTCGTGAATTACAATTTCATCCTGAAAAGAGCCCTCAGCAGACAGCAATAAATGTTAATTTGCAATCCATGTACCCTTTGCATTTACAACAACAAACAAAAGGAAACAAAGAAAGAGACTCAAGACTGAGCAAAACAACCAAGAGATTGGAAACTAAAATTTGATAAACACAAACATGATATGCATGAAATATCTTAGAACCAAGTTTAGCAGCATTACCTGAAGCCAACATCTTCAGGCAGTGCCAAAACTGTGGGGAATGATCAATATATACACAGGTGTCAAATTTTTGAAACAACAGCCAAACCATCACAGGAAACACTAGCAGAGCACTGATCAATCCAAACACATGGGAGAGAACACTTATGCCAACACATTAGCTGACCCAATTTATGCAATAGCTTTGAAGTTTAACATATTCTGGACATACAGCTCAACACTAATTTGTTTTCCCTTCAATAAGAAAACAAGACCCCTTAACCCATTGAGGCAACCCTATCACAAAGTCCTCAAGCCTAATAAACAAAAAGGGGGAAATGAAAGAGCTATACACAAACAAATGGCCGAGAACAACAGCAACTCCAACCAAAAACCACGATTGATTAATTCCCATACCTATACAAACTGCCTCACCAACAACCAACAAACAAATTCTGGACTCAGCATAATATATAATTATACTGGTATGACATCGCTCTTTGAAGTTTCTTCACATCTCAAGACTATCCCGTCCAAGTTTGCAGGGAGGATACACTTGAGCCACTGGCATCCTGTGGGGAATGGCTCCAAGGGAGGTACTATCACAAGCACATTTTCATTTCTCTCGACAACCCCCATTACACTGACAGGGCTGCCCTCTTTAATATCCCTAAAAGTGGAAAGGTTAAAAATAGTTAAAACTTAATGACAGTCTGGTTGAACATTTATTTTCTAAACTAAATTTAGAGAGTTGTGCCACTGATTAGAAGTCTAGCAGAGATATCATATAAAGAGCACAAAATCTGGAAAAAAAAATTCTGAATTTAATCTAAATTTTTTTTGGTTTCAAGATGTCTTGGACAAAGAACTCTCAAGGCAACAAGCAACAAAAAATGTCAGCGGAGATGGTATAGACCTATAGCTAGCCAAAATAATTGCGAAAATAAATGTTAGATTATTCTTCTTTCAAAGAACTCATGGGAACAAAAATTCTCAGTGGAGATGGCATAGACTTGTAGTTAGCAAAAATAATTGTGAAAATATGTATTGGATTACCCTTCTCTTAAATGCATGATCCGATCATCACTTGAGAGGTTCTCTGCCCCAACCACCTATGAAATTCTGGAGACAAGTCTTTCTTGTTTGGGCTGATGTCAACAACCTTGGAGTCATCAACATAAGGGGGTCACCCTTGCACCATAGCCTGTTTTGACCAAGGCTCTCAACCCAGATTGGAAGTCAGAAATGTAGAAGTCAACAACATGCCTCTGCCAAAACACCATGTTTTAGAAAAGGCAACAGAAATTAAAATAACAGCTATTCATATGCTAGTCATATCCACAAACCAATGCAGCTGGCATAGCCAAATCTGAACACATCACTGTACCACTTCATCTCTGTGGGGGAGACTCCAAATTTAATTCCATCACCTGGTGTTATTTTCAAAAAGTCCAAATTTACCTGAGTTTGTCAATGAATTTCCTCACCTCTGATGATCTGAGGCCCCAAGTGAAACATCGATGCTGGGGATTTGCTGTTTTGTTGTCCCAGCACCTGTATTCATATAAACAAGTAGATGTATACACACACCTAGGGACTCTTTGAAATGATGACTCCAGGGGAACATTTCCACATGTAACAACCTGCAGAAAGTCAGGCATTATGTAAATCTCCTACCAGTGGGAAAGAGATATAAAAAGATTTATGGGTAAGCAAGCATTTACAGCCCAAAAACATCACCACAATAAACCCAGTCGACCATCACAACAAAAATGAAATATTTAACTGAAAAGAATGATGAGCAAAATAAAACTGCAAAAGAAAAACTCATCTGAGTAACATATTGTTTCAAGTTTCCCTGTGGTTTGGTGCAAATACTATCCAGAAGAGAAACAAAGTTATTTAGAAAATGAGGCAAGTCAACGATAGAGTACACATGAACTCCTCTAAAACTTATTAAGAGCTTTGATCCCTCACAAAAACTACTAAAATATTAATTCTACATTCAAAAGATTATACTCTTGCTATTTGATGATTCTAAAATACTCTCATAGTATTGGTACATGAAGTGTTTGAAGTGTCCAAATGTCCAGATTACACTGCTACGTTCTTTTGGAAGATTTTGAAAAAGGGAAAACAATAAAAGTACACCAAAATGGGGAAACAGCGTATTCACTTAGTTTCAGGAATTAATAATCTTATTGCATAAATTGCGGTGTTAGAATCCTCTTTCTAATTAACGAAATTCCAACTTTGGAAAGTACCTGACATTTTTTTTTCCTAGACTATGCAGGGTTTCTCATCATTCAATAGAAGGTTAGTTCTACTGTTAACGAACATTCCAAAGACAATACATACCCCTGAGGCCTTCACATATTGTCCATTTTCAGCAGTCCTAAGCTCAGCATCAGGATAGTGAGAAATATATCCCATGATGGCTCGCCTTCCCCAGCATGAATTCCACATCAAAAATGTTGCAACAGCAACAAATATGATTACAATGACAATGAGAAGGATGGCATTGTGAACAGCACGAAGAATGAACCCTCCTGCAATGAAACCCATCACCAAAAGCAGAATCACAGCCCATAGTATTGGTTTGGGAATGCTTCTCTTTAATGAATGCTCATCCTCCTGAGTTAGGCTAGTGACTGCTTGGTTATGAACAACAGAAGTGTTATGTAGGTCGACTGATCCAGTAGAATCAAGGGGGCCAGAAGCTTTGCGCGGGGCACCAGAAGAATTTAGTGGCCCTGAGGATAATGATCCAGATGTGATTGGCCCTGTCGCAGGCAAGACTGGAGGAAGAGGACCGGAATTTTAGCGTGTCATGGGGGTGAGTCCTCCAGATTGGGGACCAGATGACTTCTTTACTGAATCCCCATGTCTAAGGGGCCCGGAATTTGATTTCTGTCTATTTGAGACTCCAGTGACAAGTGATGATGCAGAACCTGAAATAGCTGCAAATGGAACTGAACCAGATGAGCTTGATCGACCAGCAGTATTGGGCATCATAATTCCTGAATTAGACACAGCAACCCCAAATGATGCATTCCGAGAAGAAGCATTAAGTGGTCCAGATCTTCTAAACTTCTCTGCATGCATATCAAACATCATTCCAAGCTCTCCAGATTTTTTATATCTCCTCCAGTATATGGCATGGCTGTGGAGATCAATATCACAAGCTTCTTTGGCTGCTCAGGCCAGCCTGAAACATACAGCCCATTGCCAAGCTGATGTTATGGGAATCTGGAACCCATAAAGCTTTTAAGGAGATCTTCCCAGTATGAATCACAAAGGGGAATGCTAAAGACGAGTACTACACAATGCTAAAAGCTGAATTCCAATTTCCTCTAGCATCGTCATTATGTGTTTGATTCTCTTGCATTCAATGCTATCATGATCATTGGCCTGCAACAGAACCAGTAAGGTAAGCCCATGCTGAATTGTTTTGATGGTGAACTGAAAATTCATGAAGATATAGAAAAATTGAAAGTACACCAGAACTTAAGGCATATTTTACAAAAAACAAATGGTGTCATAACATAAAGACAATTTGATACGGAACAATGATAACAAAGCAGGCTCTTCATTCCAACTAAAATTAAAGATAACAACAAATTACAAATATATAGGCTATAAACACAAGAAGCTACTTTCAAAGATAGTACATTTCATCCTTGTAGATAAAATCAATGTCATACAAGCAGCTCACAAAATTGAGTCAACAACAGTTAGCAATTTTGGGTAACAGACTAACACTTAATTTCTCCTATAAAGCACTGTCAAACTGCAAACCATGCAGACACATGCACACACATGACATAAGAACCGTCCTTCCGAGAATGTGAAAACCTCTCTTAAAGTACTCTAGTGTTTATTGGAACTTGGATATAGTAGAAGCCATTGAGGTGCATAGCACTACCTTTAAACAACATAAGCTTCTAAAAGGAAAAAAACAAAGATTGAATACCCATGACAAAAATAAAGATAACAGATTTGAGGCACAACAGCAAGACTTCAAACTTAAAAACCACACACCATAAAAATAAAGATCAAATACCCTTGAAAAAATTAAAGATAATGGATTTGAGCCACAACAGCAAGACTTCAAATTTAAAAACCACATACCATTTGCATACTTCCTAATCAAGACCCCACTCCCCACTCAATATTATCCTACTATCATGCTCATCATTTAAAACCCGAGCATTAGATGAATCCTTCAAAACATTATTTTGCTCTTTACCAGGATAAATTATGTAACAATAATTACTTGTTATGATTCTAACTCAAAGCATTTAAGCACCATTTGGTTCGGAATCAAAATCAGGATCAAAACCAGCGAACCACTTTTGTAAACTAATATCTTTTATCAAAATTAATCCTGCAATAATTTAAAGTTCGAAAAACTATTTAATTTTTTATAATAATTTAATTTAATAGCGGTGTAAAATAAATAATATTAATTTTGTAAAAGAAAAAATTGATACGAGCTAATCCTGATCCTGATCCCAAACCTAACAGTATCCTAAGTTTTAGCAAGTATTTCCATTTTTGCAGCATCATTGTAATCCTATACTATGACAAGAAATGTGGCAGATCTTGAATGAAAGAAAATAAGGTCATAGCAACAAGCCAATAGTATTGTCCATATCTAATCCAATTGACCAAAAGTTTCTTTCCAACAATTTCTAGAAGGCAAACTAAATCAAAAGCTTTATCTGCTTGAAAGTTATTGCCACTTCTGACATCTAGAACAAACAAGCAGACATTTGGCTATGGGAGCACTAGTGATTCAATTGAGATGGGGTAGAACTAAAAAAAAGCAAAGTTACTTTGTCTGTGTGTATAGAATTTTTAGCAATTAAAGCCCATTTCAGGAAATGAGTAAAAAAAGGTGTTAACTTTCCAAGTCAAAATCCACGTACTACATAATTATGGTTAGCAACAAAATAATAACTTCTTGACTGGAAAAAAAACCTGCCAACAAATTGAACACAATAACCAGAAGTTCATTGAAGCAAATTGCCACTCTCCACATGGAAAATCAAAATGACAAAAAAGGTCAAACTTTGAACATCACAAATGACACAAAAAAAAAGACCCTTGTGTCCTCAAAATCCACATCAAATTCTAAAACTCATCGAAAACCAGAGTATGATAGTCATGAATAACAAAGACAAAAAAAAGGATGTCATCCTCAATTAAAATGACAAAGATAGCCAAAAAAATCCATGCGCTATTTTATCCTCGCCACACAATGAGAAGCCTTTTATCAGATGACATGACCGCATACTCAATTTTTAACTTGTCTCCAGAAAAATAAGGGCTAAAACTAGACCAACATGATCCCCATACAACAACATATCAAATTCAAGGGAAATTTTATGTATTCCCATAGATTATTCCTTTTTTCTACTTCTCTATAAGCAAAAAATCCAGATCCTGAAAGACGAGTATGACAAGAACTACCCCCCAATTTCAAATTAAAAATTAAAGAAAACAAAACCGAAAGCCCACTGAAGCTAATCCATTGTCGCTTTCCTCTACAAAAGACAAACAAATCCCATGTGGCAGTGCCAGATGTCGACAAAATTTAGAACTTATCTAACAACTAGAAGAAATCCAAAACCCAGAACCCAGATCTATATCTTAAGATCAAGATAAAGTATCAATTTTAAGCTCAACTAACACATTTTCAAACTGATATTTTAACACAAGATACAAAATACAACCAGGAAACAGAAAAGTCAGAACCCCGAGCGCAAATCCGCATATGCATAAAAAATCACCTAAAACAGATCTAAGAAAGAAGAAAACTTCCAAAAAAAAAAGAAGAGAAGCTTTTTTCCGACCATCCAGATCACAAATTTCTGAGAAGAATCCAACTCGCATTCCTATTTCACGAAAGCAGAACATGGCCAGGAAGGAAACGCACCGAAGATTCGAAATCCAGGCCATCCATCAAAAATGGAAAGTGAAAGCAAACAAAGAAGCGGAAAACCAGTAGCGAGCTCCTTCCTACCTGATTGACTCGGCGGAGAGGCGGAGAGGCGGAGAGGCGGAGACAAAGAATACCCCAAATTTGCCCTCAAAATCCGATATTTCGCCGCAGAGCGAACGGAAGAGAGAGAGCAAGAGTTTTTTTTTTTTTTTTTTGATGCTATGTGCTAAGACTCATAAGAAAGGTCAGGAGCCGTTTGATTGGATCAAGGTTAAGGTTATTTTAATTAAGACTTTAATAATTTAAAATATAAAAAATTATTTAATTTTATTAATAATTTAATTTAATAATAATATAAATTAATAAATATTAATTTTATTTAAAAAAAATTAATTTTGAAATAAATTGATTCTGATCCTATCCCAAAACAAACGGGTCTAAGGCCTGTTTAGAACGGGTCAAGATCAATATCAAGATCAAAGGAAGGGGTAAAGTGTAAAACGCTAATGCGATTAAGTAAATCTTGTTTGGTTACTGATCTGGCTAACAGATGGTTAAAATTTTTTGTGAACAAAAATACCATCCGGTAAGTACTGTTCACATATTACTGTTTATCTTCTTCACGAGACCCACGACCAACACGGAGCTCGCGCGGGTAGCTCGAGCACCGAGCTCGTGTGCGGAGTCTGCTGCATCGTCGGCGAAGAAGGAGGGAGGAGGAGAAGATTATATAGTTAGGGTTTCGACTGAAACGATCTGAGCCATTTGATCGAAATCCGACGGTTTAGATGAACCGAAGACATTTTAGTCAAATTTTTATTATAATTTAAATAAATTAAATAATATTAATATAATCATATTTTTAGTATTTAGAATATAATCTGATCAGGATGAGGTGACCTTGACCTCATTCCAAACGACCCGTAAAAAAGGACGAGAGTGAACAGTCTTAGGAATGGATCAGCTTTGAACGAAATTTAAACCAATACACGGGATATTTTCCACGTGTCGAAGAAGCGAGAGGCCCCTTTGGAGTTTGAAACGTGGCATGTTTTTAACAATTTGTGGTATACCGTATACAGCTGTGCTACTGCACTAGCGGTGAGGTCACCTTTTCCGACTAGAATCCACATCGGTTTAGACCAGTATTTAAATAGTAAAAAAATTACTATACTAATATTTTATATTTTTTATTTTAAAAAATAAAATTATCATAATATTTTTATTTTTATTTTTTATCTAAATTTTAATAATAATATGTTCAGAAATAAAATGATTCATAATATTTTTACACAGTTTATTAGATAAATTAATATCTAAACATCAAAAAATAATTAGATTATATTGTTACACCATTTATTAAATAGATTATTTTTTTACTTTAATGTTAATCTTACTTTTAACTTTATTTCTAATATGTTATTAAACAGGACCTAACTTGTTGTTAATTTGGTCAAATAATAATAATATCCCTATGGTTTTAGGGTCAACTTGTTTGTCCATTTGATTTTAGGAAAGCAGGAAACTCACGGATTGGACCCAATCAGTTAAATTGAGTGTTTGATAGCACCGGACTAAAAAAACTAAGGGAAGTTTTTGATTTGGTGCTAGTTTAAAAAAAAGGAAAATTAAGATATGTCAAGTGTTTTTATAAAAAAAAAAATTGCATAGGTAAATAGAAATAAAAAATCCTAATATTCTGGAAAGTTTTTGAACTTTTTAAAAACTCATTTAAATTATTTAAATTATCAATTAATCCATTTGTTAATGTATGTTAATGCAAAAAGTCAAAACGATGAGTCCAACTTTATTAAACTATTAGAAAGACGGTAACATTATCTCATTTTTTCTGAAAAATATAGTCTTAAATGAGAAAAAAATATATTTATCTTTACCATTTTGTCATTAATGATATTTTGAAGTTTTAAAAAAATAAATTTTTATCTCTCTACTTGGAATCCATCTCCTGCACTTTTTCCTACATCATGATTCATCACTCCTTATTATTCGCTATCACACTAGTTGCCAGTCCACGAGAATTTTATTGTAGTCCTTTTGTTTTCATAGTCATCACTACAAAAATTGAGAGTACTCCGCTATCAACAGCATCTCCCATTCTTCGATGATTAAATTCTTAAATTTCTAGTAGTACAGCATCAAGAATAATAATTAAGTTCCGATAAAAAAGTTATGCAGTGAATTTTATGATGTTATGATATTCTTGCTTAAATCCGTAGCAATTGAAGTGCGAATCTTTTTTTAGTTATTATGGAGTACATGATTTTAGATGAGTACCGTACACCATGACTATCTGTGGCGGTAACAATTTTTATAGGAGATGTAAAATCCATTGTTTATATTAGAAAAGAGTAATTGATCTAACCGTTGATATTCACAACTCAGGGGTCTAATTTGGGCAATCTTGCATCGCAAAATATGTCTTATCCTAAAAAAAGTTATAAGTAATGTATTGAATCTTTTTTTTTCATTTTCATTTTTCTTATGTTGGGTATACTATTGTGTTATTATGTCATTCTTATCATTTTAGATGACAAGTTTATCACCGCTTCAACTCTTGTAATTTTAAATATTACACACGATATGACATATGTTATCTATTTTTTTATAATATGTCGGTTGTACAGTTATATTTGTTATATTTTATTTATATTACGTAGTTACTAAGTATATTGTGTGATTATTAGTTATATTATACAATTAATGTCTATACTATATGATATATAGTTATGTTGTGTGATATATGTTTATTTTTGTAGGGATTATGTTATTTGTCAAACATGATATAAGTGACGGTATTGTTTCTTGTATATATCCATGAAAGAAAAAAAGATTTGTAATAGTTAGATGTATCTATACTCTCATATACTATCAATCTCAAACATTCATTGAGCAATAAATATAGGATCTTTGCGAGTAAATGACATTCTGGTATGCATATTATCTATTTTTTTATTATATTATTAAAAAAATTTGTATATATATCACTGTATTTGCTTAAATTGTAAAAAATTGTGAGCCAATAAATTTCATGCTTTATAATATACTAATATTGATATATTGATATATACAAAAATATCTCATATTCATACAAGTTATCATTCATAATTATATATTGATATATACAAAAATAGAATAATATATATTTAGATGGATAATTTACTGCTAAATTAATACATTTAATATAAGCAAAAAATATATAAAGAGAAAATTATATTCCAATTTTTTTAATAATAATAAAATTCATAGAATGTTTGGCCGGCTATGGATTCTTCTATTTCCAACCACATTGTAAATTAGCTACAACAAAAATTTCGGGTTTCCTAGCGCATTAGGAAGCCAAACACAGTTTGATGATGTCTCTCGTGGTAACAGTTGAATAGATCAAAAAAATTTCCAGCATTTTTACTTGGTCTTGCATCTCATGTGGTCCTATTTGCTAGGTGGTAATGGAAGGAGGCTCTAATACTTATTTGAGATGATCTTCGCGATATTAGCCTGCAATGTACCAACCAATGGTGTTGTGTGAGATTCAAATCAGACTTATACCAATGCATTTCATTCAATTCATCATCATGGATTACTTTGAAAGATGTTTTGGATCGGAGTCTGCAGCTCAAAGCCCATTTATGGAATGGATTAGTATTGTCTCCTCGCTTGAAAGTTGTCCTGGGCTGGACGCTACGGATGACAACCCATTCGAGGAATCAGAACCGATTTGGATCCTACGTGGGATTCATGTTGTCCTGCTAATTTATATGGTGTGTTCGGTAATAAATTAAATTTAAAATTAAGATTAAAATATTTTAAAAAAATTGATTTTTTTTTAATTGAAAATTTGACTAGTGAAAATTTTATTTTTTTTAAATTAAATTAGGAAAAATTACCTATAACCCCCTATAATTGTCCTAATTACCTACAATTCCGTAATTTCCGGAATTACTAACATCTCCCTCATTTTCAAAATATTTAACTACACCCCTCTATTATTATTTAATCAAAAATTTTCCAAAAAATTCTGATTTTACCCTCGGTTATTTTTACAATTAAACCCCTAAAAACTTATTTTTTATTATTTAATATCCCGAAATTTGAATTTTTGCAAATAACACCTCGAAATTATTTCGATTTTACAGAAAAGTCCCTGAAATTTGGATTTTTGCAAATAACAATCCGAAATTATTCCGATTTATAGAAAAGTCCTCGAAATTATTGTGACGATGACGCGCGCAGGTGGCGGCGCCGGAGGCCGGCGGCGGGAGCGGAGGCCGAGGTGCGTCGGCATGTGGGCGCAGACGGCCAAGGCCGAGGCCGTTCGCGCTCGCATTGCTAGGGAGGAAGGCTAAGGCCGGCACGTTGGCGCGTCAGCACGCGGGCACGGACGGCCTCGGCCTCAGCCTCTACACGCGGGACAAAGGCCGAGGCCGGCGCTCCCGCTGTCGGCGCACTGGTGTGTCGGCCTCGGCCTCTGTCCCCGGCACGCGGGAGCGGACGGCCTCGACCTTGGCCGTCCGCGCCCACGTGCCGGTGCGCCAGCGCGCTGGCCTCGGCCTCTGGCTCCCGCGCTCGCTCGCACCACCACACTTGTAGCCGTCGCAATAATTTCGGAGATTTTCTGTAAATCAAAATAATTTCGGGGGGTTATTTACAAAAATACGAATTTGAGGACTTTTCTATGAATCGAAATATTTTTGGGGTGTTATTTATAAAAAACCGAATTTTAGGATGTTAAATAATAAAAAATAAGTTTTTAGGGGTTTAATTATAAAAATAAATGAGGGTAAAATCAGAATTTATTAAAAAAATTTTGATTAAATAATAATTAGAGTGTGGGGTTAAATTTTTTTAAAGAAATAACGTGGATAATTCCGGACATTAGGCATTATAGATAATTAAGACTAATTACAACGGAGTTATGGGTAATTATCCCAAAATTATATTACCCCCGCCCCTGTCTTCTTTGCGATCTCTAATCTCAATGGGAATTGATCTGAGGATGCTTCCGCATCTGGTCTTCCGCGATCCATCTGAATTTTCTCGAATGTTTTCCGTTTTCTTTTTTCCCATTTTTCGGAGGGAAAAGAGAGAGGGATGAGCGAGTATCTTGCCCAAGTATAGGTTCAGGCCGTGCTTCTGTTGCTCGGGGCCCGGGAAATAACTGGGTGGTTGTCTCCTCCAGCGTCATCATCCCATCACAGCAATAAGGTAGTATCTGGTTTAAGTGCTACTGATTGACGTTGAGAATCTCGTTCCTAATTTTTTAATTGATTGGCTGCTTATTGATTTTTAGCTTCACTGATGAGATTCCGTGAGAAGAGGAAAGAGCGAAATTTTGAGAAGAAGATCCGTTATGCTGTTCGGAAAGAGGTTTCTCTTAGGTAGGAGGTGCAGCATCCAAGATTAGGATGCATCTTTCTTTTTTGGATAAACTCGTTTTTCAGTCTTTCTTCTGGTTCTGATTTTGTGGTGCTACTGTAATACACAATCAGATAAAATATTTGCATGAAAGAAGTTTGAAGGAGGTTATCAAAATGGGTGTTGAAATAGTTGCCAAATTTCCTTGTTTACCATGGTAATTGGATTGCCATCTGATGTCACTGGATTGTTCAGTTCTTTACACCTTTGTCACATGCATTTGTTGTATTCTTTTTCACTGCAGATCTTGTTTGTAATGGTAATGCTGCTGTTTGTTTTCTATCATAACAGGATGCAGCGGAACAAGGGCCAGTTCACTTCATCCAAATTAAAATCAGAAGATGCAACATCTGGTGTTACTAATTTGGATGCTAGCCGACAATGGAGTGATGTGGAAGGTCGGCCACAATCAGCATCAATGTAAGCCTCTGAAATATGTACCACTTTTCTTTTCTCTGGACCCATTGTTAGGAAATTTGTTTGTAATGGAGAAGTCAGTGAGATACAAGAATATTGCATTCATGAGTTTTAGTCTATAGCGGCTATAAAGAAAACTTTGGGATACATGGATGTGGGTTTTTTCAATTGCAAGATTTATTCTGGTATTGAGCTTTCTTCTTTGTGTCTGATTCTTAAATGTATTCGAGTTTCAATATGAATTTACTCATATAGTTTTCCTGAACTATAAACAAAGAAGGTGTTATGTTGATAATCTGTGATATCTCTCAGATGTCATCATTGTGGCACAAGTTTGAAATCTACACCAATGATGTGTCATGGGCTCCAATGGACCTAGAACTTTATCTAACTCATGTGGACTTATATGGGCAAATAAGGTTTGCTTTTGCATCATTTGTTGTACATGTGTTGTTTCTCTCTCCTTTTTCCTTATGCACTTTGCAGCAATTCTCAGTATCATATATCTCAATTTCTTTTAGTTTTTCTTAGTGTATTTTTAAATCAGCTACTTTCTTGATTTGTTTCTATTAAACCTGTAGGATTTAGTTCAGCTGGAAGTGTTAATTTGTGTCGCGTTTTATCACGTGGGGACAAATGAGGGATCTTTCAAAGAATCCAATTGTATCCATTCAGGCAGCTCCATCAGAACCAGTCCATGAGTATATGCATCTAGTTGATTCATACACGACTTCTACTGTATCTTTGTGTCCGCTGACCTCATAAAGCAAGAAGCAAATATGATTGATAATGACTAATGAAACATTGGTTCAATGATCAGGGTAAGATTTTGCTTATGTTGCCTCTTTTTCCCCTCACTATTTCATTTGTTTTTTTCTTTTTTTGTTGTTGCAGAATTCTATCACCATTGAAACAGAAGCCTAGCAGCCATTGGCCATGACGACTAATGGACATGCCTCCTCATCTTGATCAGATAGATGTCCACTGGAAGCAGCACTCTGTTGTTCCATAATAATTACAAATTCATCGTTACAAAAATAAATCATGTCCGTTGTGAGAGTTGTCATCCTTTTGCATGTAACTCTTAGGCTTTCCTTGTATATATGCAAGCTTCATCTTTTTCTTTTTTCCCTTTTCTTTGGGATTGATTGAATGCTAATTTAGCATGGTTTCATTGTTGAGTTTTAGATGTCTTGAACTCTAATTAGAGTTTGAGTTAAAGTAGGAATCCAAAGTTGGATTTAGATTTATATTATTAGGAGTTGTAATTGAGTAAAACTCAGTCCCAATAAGAGTCTATAAATATACTATAATATATAGGGCTTATGTGTGGCATAGTATTGAGATTGAACTAGAGAGAAAGAGAGAGAGGAATAGAGAGAAGAGAAAGAAAGAGAGTGTTGGCTCTCGTGTGTGGGTCTTTCTAGTGCTTCTCGGTGGTCTCTCGTGGTGATTCCTCGTGGTACTCTCTTAGAGATTCTCTCTGAAGGTGGAAGCGTTGCCGAGGCTTGGAGAAAGAGTTTAGTTGAGTAAGAAAGAGTGAAGTCCTTCTTGTAAACTCTTGTAAAAGCCTTTATCTATTGATAGTAGATCTCCCGTTGTCTTATCTTGTTATTTTCTTTTATCTTGTATTATTTCTCGTTTCTTGTGTTGTTTGAGAATAAGGTGATCCGTGAAACTTCTGCTGCGAATCCCAACAATTGGCATCAGAGCCTAGAAGCAAACAACCAAGATGGCAAAGTCCTTACTCGAGGTGGAGAAGTTTGACGGCAAGATAAATTTTGCCTTATGGCAAAAGAAGATGATGGCAAAAGAAAATGAAGGCGGTTCTTACTTTTCAAGGTCTACAAAAGACGTTAGAGGGAAAAGAAAAGAAGCCGATCAAGATAAGCAATGAAGACTAGAAGGAGATAGATCAAAAGGCATTGAATTTAATTATTCTAAGCCTGACTGATGAGGTTTTGTACAATGTCATTGACGAAGAGACGACGATGGACATCTGGACAAAACTCGAGAAGTTGTACATGTCAAAAAGCCTCACGAACAAGTTCTATCTTAAACAACAGTTGTACGGACTGCGTATGAGCGAAGGTACAACTATATTACATCACCTAAATGCTTTTAATAAGATTATCAATGATTTGCTGAAAGTTGATGTGAAGTTTGAAGAGGACGATAAGGCGCTGATTCTCCTGATGTCTCTTCCTACTTCGTATGATCATATTGTGACCACAATTCTTTATGGTAAAGAAACTCTTAAGATGGAAGATGTGACAACTAGTCTTCTTTCTAATGAGAGAAGGAGAAACTCCAACATTAATATGGAGTTTGGTGAAGGATTGGTGACTCACGAAAGAGGAAGATTAAGAGAGCGTGGAGAAGGCAAGCAACGGTCCAAATCAAAATTGAAGGCGAAAGTACAATGCTATTCACGTAAGAAGTATGGCCATATTAGACGGCATTGCCCTGAACGTGGGAAGATAGAGTCCTCCAATACGACGACGGCAATAGCGGATGATACTTCTGATAATAGTGCAGATGGAGATGTTCTTGCAGTATCCGCAGAAATCGACACTTCTGGTAAGTGGATTTTAGATTCTGGTAGTTCTTATCATATTTGCTCCAGAAAGGATTGGTTTACTTCTTATGAGGAGAATAAGAAGAAAAGTACTGTTTGGTTGGGCGATAATTCAGCCTGTGAGATAGCCAGTGTGGGAACAGTTAAAATCCAGATGTTTGATGGAGCGATTCAAACTCTTACTGGGGTGAGGCATGTCCCCAAGATGCGAAGGAATCTAATTTCACTTGGTGTACTGGACTCAAAAGGCTGTAATTATTCCGGAAGAGATGGAGTCATGAAGGTGACACGTGGTATTAGAATCCTGATGAAAGGTGAGAAGTGTGGTAATGTTTATCGATTGATAGGGAACACCATTACAGGTGGAGTTCCGATGGGTACAGTAGTGAAGAGGAAGCACGATACTCGGAGTAATTTGATGTCTCCTCAAATTACTTTTACTACAACAGCAGACACAGGTCATCCGAAAAGCTTCTAAAAGTACAAAACTGTAGACATGAAGAACAAATTCGAGGTTGGCTCAAGTTCACATCTTGAAATTAGCTGAATAAGCTAATAGCCCAAGGGCAGGGGCTGGATGAGAGATGACGGCTGACGATTCGTGATGATGGCACGCCCGAGTTCAAGCCAAGGTGGAGATTGTTGAGTTTTAGATGTCTTGAACTCTAATTAGAGTTTGAGTTAAAGTAGGAATCCAAAGTTGGATTTAGATTTATATTATTAGGAGTTGTAATTGAGTAAAACTCAGGCCCAATAAGAGTCTATAAATATACTATAATATATAGGGCTTATGTGTGGCGTAGTATTGAGATTGAACTAGAGAGAAAGAGAGAGAGGGGAATAGAGAGAAGAGAAAGAAAGAGAGTGTTGGCTCTCGTGTGTGGGTCTTTCTAGTGCTTCTCGGTGGTCTCTCATGGTGGTTCCTTGTGGTACTCTCTCAGAGATTCTCTCTGAAGGTGGAGGCGTTGCCGAGTCTTGGAGAAAGAGTTTAGTTGAGTAAGAAAAAGTGAAGTCCTTCTTGTAAACTCTTGTAAAAGCCTTTATCTATTGATAGTAGATCTCCCGTTGTCTTATCTTGTTATTTTCTTTTATCTTGTATTACTTCTCGTTTCTTGTGTTGTTTGAGAATAAGGTGATCCGTGAAACTTCTGCTACGAATCCCAACATCCAGACAGGATCTAGCTTTGCTTTTTTGCTGTCTCTGTTTGATCATTTGTTTCAGAAATAAACTAGAATGGTTGAGAAAAGGTTGAGCAGATTTTCACTTCTGGATCCGAATGAAACCGGAAATTTGTCCTTTTTTCAGTGATGAGGAAAATGGTCTTAGAACTGAAGTTTAAGAAGCAATATCATCAGATTTGATCAGTCAAACATCTAGACCGGTGAATAACTAAAATAAGAACATTAATAGAGTTATTTATTTGCAATCAAACACCATCACAATCGCCCTACCCGGTAGAGTTATAATTTATATTTTTTTATAAATCAAATTTACTGTCATTATTTTACTCATCATTTATTTTACATGCTCATAAGCTAGAAATATGGCAAAATTGTATTGTAATAACAACGGTTATTCGTTTAACGGAAAATAGAATTAAAATTATAAAATCCAATTTTATCGAATTAAATTTCATAATCGAGGAATATACTAAATATTTTTGTTCCCGAAAAAGCCCGCTGGTCGCATAGACCCGCGTGACCCGAATCCAGCCGCTCGGTGACGGCGATCTACCGTGCGAGTGCGAGTGGGCCCCAGTTGGCCGGCCCAGCTCTTTTAAGTCGTCGTCCTCCACCGTCATTCCTTCGAAGCGACGCCGGAACCTAAAATCCAGAGCTTTTTCAGACCCCGATCATCGACCAAAGCTTTAAGATCTGGATTAGGCTTTCCGGATCTCGATGGCGCGGGCCCGGTCGTCGTCCTCGCTGTGGCGCTACTTCCGCCCGTCGTACTACTTGAAGCGGCCCAAAAGGCTGGCGCTCGTCTTCGTCTCCTTCGTCCTGCTCTCCCTCGTCGTCTGGGATCGCCTCTCCCTCGTCCGCGATCACGAGGTCTAGAGCCCCTGCTTCTGTTAGTGTTCCGTTCTTTTCGTGCTTTTTGCGGTCTAGATCTGTTGATGAACGGCTTGTTCGGTCGGATTCTTCAGAAATTTTGAGTTTTTGTGTTCAAAATGCTGGTTTGATGGTTGGTAGTGGCTTTTCTTTCTGGATCTTTTAGCCGGGTTTGGTTGTTATCTGCCTGTTACATAGACCAGTCAGTCAGATTGGTGTTCGAGAATCTTATATTTTCCTCAAAAATAGTTTTTTTTTTAAATTTCAGGTAGAAATTTTTCATGAGGACCCAAAATGCTGTCTTTTATGCGAATACATTTTTGAATTTTGGTTGTGATTCAGGTTTCTTGCGTTCGTAATGGCTTGTTCATTTCATGGTTTCTTGTGATCACAGGCGGAGGTTGCCAAATTGAACGAAGAAGTGAGCCGATTGCAAGATCAGGTATTTGACTCTGATTTTGTTGATTTTGTGTTATTTCAACAGTGATGGAGTCCATGAAACAGTTTGAAAAGACTCTTTTTGAGAATTCCCTTGTTTTGTAAATCCAGTTGCGAAAGATCGAGGAGCATTCAGGGAATTCAGGTGGTCGCGTTGAAACCAATTTGCATAGATTGGCTACAACTGATATTGGTGAAATTGATCCCATAAATAGGGAAAGAAGAGAGAAAGTAAAAGAGGCTATGCTTCATGCATGGAACTCTTATGTGAAGTATGCGTGGGGACACGATGAGCTTCAGGTTTTATATAAAATGTTGAAAATTGAAAGTTTTCAATTAATTTGATTTGGAGATGAAGCTTATCACATGTTGTTGGTTATTTCTTATGGCAGCCTCAGTCGAAGAATGGTGTCAACGGTTTTGGTGGTCTTGGAGCCACACTGGTGGACTCTCTTGACACACTTTATATAATGGGTTTAGATGATCAATTTCAGAAGGCTAGAGAGTAAGTTGTAGCTGGCAGACCACGTGTGCAATGATTACATAAGTTTGTTGAAACTTATTTTTTGCTTGCATGCATGCCTGGGTGTACATTGTTGAAGTAAGTAACCGCTGCATAAATGCGAAGGATTCCCTATTTGAGATAGTTTCAAAGGCCTTCAGGATATAGTCACTTTTGAATCAACTGACACTCTTTAGGATATTAATGAGTATAGCAATGAATATCAGATTTAAGAGATAAATAAGGTTCCTCCTCGCTATCTTCTAAGGAAAGTTATCATTTCTTCCTGCTGTCTTTAGGCCTTTGGAAATAAACTAAATTCTATCCTGTTATATAAAAGTTCATTGTGATGTAGTATCATCATGATTCAATTTGTCTCAATGAATTTACAGAGAAAAAATTCTTGTAGAGTGTACTACTTAATATGTTATCCCTTCAGTTTTGTCATGTTGCGTGCTAATCGAAATGGTTCAGGGCTTATTTGGTTCATGACTAGCAAATGTGATGATTGCAATTTGTAATAGTATTTGTAGTTCATTTTATTTCAAAAATGTGACTAGCTAGTCTCGACTAAATTGAGATGATCTCAAACCAAATGGGCCCTAATTTAATTTGCATTACTAGTTCTTTCATTACCTGGTAGCTTGTTGTCCTAATTGTCTGAATCATGATCTCTACTTGATGGCAGGTGGGTTGCCAACTCTTTAGATTTCAACAAGGATTATGAAGCCAGTGTTTTTGAGACAACCATAAGGTTTCAGTATAAGGTTTATTTTATAATAGGTTTTTGTTTTACCTCATAGGGAAAAATTTTGGGTATATTGTTTGATTAGCAAGACGTCTGGCTCTGCATTGATTTGTCAGGGTCCAAAAGCCAAATCTCCCTCGCTCTGAGCTTGTGATGTTTTCCTTCTTCATTTTTTTGGCTGTTCGCATTGTTTTCAGGGTTGTTGGTGGACTGCTTAGTGCTTATGACCTCTCTGGGGATCAGGTGTTTCTTGAGAAGGCTAAAGACATCGCAGATAGGTTGCTGCCTGCATGGAATTCCCCTTCTGGAATCCCTTACAACAGAATTAATTTGGCCCATGGCAATCCGCATAATTTTGGCTGGACAGGGGTACTTTATGGACACCCTTCATTTGTTACATTTAATAAGAAATTACTGCCATATTGTTTCTTCTGTAATCTCTACTTTTCTGTTATTTGTGCTTCATAACTCTTTTTTACATTTTTTCAATACAACTAAGCTGGAACATTGTTGACAGTTTGAATCTCAGCACTAGCATTATCCACGAGTCTTTCTCTCCTAGTTGAAGTAGTGAGCATGATTTCCTCTTTAATTGTGTCATTGGGAGAATGGTACTCATTCAGAAAAATGGTGTTACTTTGAAGGCTTTGTTATATGTGGCCCTAATCATGCCAGTATTACTTGTTGACATATAGCATGGGAACTAATTATCATGCTGATTGGTTTTGTTAGGTTTGTCTATTTGTGGTTGATGGCATGATTTCTCAATTCTCGATTAATTTCATAAATTCTGGTTTCATTTTCCCCGGCTGCAGTTTTCTTTAGTTCTTTGTGACATTTGTAAAATTTAATTTTTCATACTCCTTTGGTAGGATGTTCATACTATATTCCTTTTTTTTCTCATAGGGAG
This sequence comes from Trichopus zeylanicus subsp. travancoricus, assembly GCA_005019695.1. Taxonomy (NCBI): domain Eukaryota; kingdom Viridiplantae; phylum Streptophyta; class Magnoliopsida; order Dioscoreales; family Dioscoreaceae; genus Trichopus; species Trichopus zeylanicus. The sequence continues at coordinate 86,894 of RXID01014378.1, forward strand.
ATAGTGTCCTAGCTGATTCTGGTACAGAACAACTTGAGTTTATAGCTTTATCTCAGAGGACAGGAGACTCAAAATACCAGGAGAAGGTATTATTGTTTCTCTTGTTGTATTCTTGTTAGTTACTAATTTGTTTTTTGTGGATGCTGGTATGATTGCATAGAAATTTGTGACATTATATTTAGGTGGATGCAGTTCATCAAATTAAGATTTTGTGCATATCATGATGTTATTATATAGTAGCAATTTACTGTGAGAATTGCAAACCAAAGATTGGTATTCAACCAGCAATTTCTTAATTCGAAAGAATTGGGGCTATTATTGTGAAAAGCAAGTAATAGAAAACAAATGCCATAAATGCTTATAAATACAAATGTAAACATGTGGAGTTCATTTGCCAAAAGGTTTTGGTTTTTTTGTCATCCATCTGTTTTTTGTAGAAGCAAAACATTTTTAGAAGCTTCAACACAACCATCTTTCAGGTTTTGTCTTTCGCACAGGGATGAGCATTCACTGAGGTCCATAGTAGTTGTACAAGTATACATACATCCCTATTTAATTCTCAAGGATGATGTAGAAAATGGAGGGTTGTTTGTTGTAGAAGCTATTTTCTTTCTTTCATTTTCCAAGTGGACTAACTAATTGTTATCACGCCCTTGAAGCATCCTTTATGCTAAAAGAATTAACTAATTTAACTTCTAGTCATTTTGTTTATCTAGATACATTGTCTCCTGTTCAGGCAGAGAATGTGATCAGGCAATTTCAAAAGACTTTTCCTAGTGATGGTCTACTTCCAATCTACATAAATCCTAGTTTGGGCACTCCATCACATTCCATGATTACATTTGGTGCCATGGGTGACAGGTATAAACCTTTTTTTTTGAATGATGATGTCATGTTAGGGTAATATCCTTTTGTTTTTGAAGTTTCTTTTGCTTCCAATCTTATTAGAACTTGCCAATAGAAGTTGTTTGCATTGATTATCATTATGTTGCTACTGACTCTAACGGTCAATATATTGCAGTTTCTATGAGTATCTGCTAAAAGCTTGGATACAAGGGAATAAAACCGAAAGTGTTAAGCATTACAGGTTGGTACATATCCCATTTTGTGAAACTAAATTTGTAGTATTTATCTGATTTTTCACAGTTTTAACATGTAAGTTTTGGGCTAGCACTAGGTTAAACTTGTCATTTTTAAAGGTATTACAATGCCCAATGATTCTAAGTTCATTTATCTTGTCATATTTCCAAACAGAGAAATGTGGGAGAAGTCAATGGAAGGCCTATTGAGCCTAGTTCAGAAAACCACACCATCATCATTCTGGTACATCTGTGAGAAAAATGGTGATTCTTTGTCTCATAAGGTAATTGTTTTTTTGGACAGAAGCAAAATTTATTGCACAGAGCTTTTGCTATGTTTGTTAAATTTCTGATAGCTCCGTGTGATTTAAATATCTGCAGATGGATGAACTGGCGTGCTTTGTCCCAGGCATGTTGGCTTTAGGATCTTTTGGTTATAATGATGAAAAAGCTGAAAAGATTTTTACTCTTGCAAAAGAGGTAAAGTTTTCTAGATGGTGAACACCCTGAAGTTTTGTTCAGCACCAGATGAAATCTAAGCCATTAAAAAATAGCAGAGACATGTCATTGTGGAAGAAAGTTTGCTTCTTCACAGTGTAAACTTAACATCTCATTGGCAGTACTTCCAGACTCCCAGTAGCTTGTATGGCCCCTCTTAGCAAGTTCACACTTTTCTTTCAACAGTACCCTCAATCTTCTCCTTTTCTGTTTATTCATGTTGATGGCACATATTCACAACAGCTTCAATACATTATCTTCTCCTGTTCTCCTTTCTGCGTATTGGTTTGTCCAATATTTGCACATATGCAGTAAAAGTTCAACAACAATCCAAGGTCCATAGATCTTTGGTTCGGTCCTTTATGATTACTTCATTACTCTTGTAATTAACTTGCTTTGCTTATGGCCTGTTTCTCAAGAATAGGTTTTGGCCTGAGTATAGTTTGAAAGTGGAAGAGAAAGCTTAGAATTATGCAAATTAGTTAGCTTTTTTGACCTGAAGGTAAGTTTTATCCTTGCAGCTGGCTTGGACTTGTTATAACTTCTATCAATCTACACCAACCAAACTGGCTGGAGAGAACTATTTCTTTCATGCTGGGCAGGTTTGACAGCTATGCTTCTAGAACTACTTGTACATGTTCAAAGTTCTGATGGGTTCCTATAAATGCTAAATCTTGACTGCAGGACATGAGTGTTGGCACATCCTGGAATATACTGAGACCTGAGACAGTTGAGTCATTAATGTATCTTTGGCGTTTCACTGGGAACAAGACATTCCAAGAATGGGGTTGGAACATATTCCAAGCATTTGAGAAGAACTCCCGTATAGAATCTGGTTATGTCGGACTGAAAGATGTATGTTTTTTATCACTGCTGGAACTCCTTTGTCTTCATGCGCTTCATACATTGATATTAGTATAGCTTCAATTATCACCAGAACTCATGAAATTCAACATATCATTGTCTGTCTCATGCATATGTCAATATCATCAAGACTTCTGCGTATTTGTTTCAGATGCGAACTCTATTGGTTGTCTTCAGGATGCAACTAGCTTTAGGGTTTAAATTTTTTTGCTAATGGATTATCAGCATGTCTCTTTGTGAGTGAATTTTTTCTTGATTTGTTGCACGTTGCTGTAGAGCTAGTGAAATATCTAGATCAAGCAACGCACCAAAACCTTACTCTTGTCCAAGTAAAAGGAAACAAAATTTTAGAATTTTAAACTTTGAGACTTCTATCTTGAAATTATGCTTTATCACCTCAAAATTCTAGGTTATTGAATAAGAGGATTTTTTGCTGTATTTTTTCATCTTTTTACTCATGCTAATCTATGTTTGTGGATGTTAGGTAAATACAGGCGTGAAAGACAATATGATGCAAAGCTTCTTCCTTGCAGAGACACTCAAATACCTCTATCTTTTGTTTTCACCACCATCATTCATCTCCTTTGATGAATGGGTCTTCAACACCGAAGCACATCCTTTAAGAATTGTGACTCGAAATGATGAAGGAGTTGGTGCTAGCAGAGCAAATGGAAAAGCAATTCCAAGGCCCCCAGTTAAGTTATTCGGAAGGAAGCAGGGGGAATCTGCACGTGATTAGGCTTGACACATTTTGGGTTGGTTTCTTCCAATATCTACATGGCTACAATAATAACAATGAGAGCTTGTATCTTGAGCTTTGACGGGAATTATATTAGTTTATTCTATCAACTTCTGTTCGAGATTGAGCTCGCGAAGTTCCTCAGATTCTTGCTTGGAACCCAGCTACATCCGGAGTTTATGCCGGTGGTTTCTGCTGCAATCTGAAATTTGTAACGGGGTTTGTAAGTGACATATTAGTACACAGCATTGAGCTGCACTTTTGCTAATTTGGATGTTAACTTATGATACTTTTTATGAAAGTTAATATATTGATACTGTGAATCTTTGCTTTGTTGAAATTGTTAAATATTAGATTTCTTTTGCTCATAAACCTTAGAGAGGCTCCTTATGCTTGTCAGTTTTTTCCAAGCTTCTGAAAGTCAAATGTCATATAGTTTTGATCTCCCTTGCACCTTCAAAGTATGAAGCTGAATGTTTCTCTTTTTGTTTTCTTCAAAGTTATCCATTTGCTGTTGAATCATTTTTAAGAGTTTGTATTATTTATTCCTGAAATGTAAAATATTTTCAGAGACCTTTTCTTTATCATAAACATTATATTTGACAGAGTTTTGTCCTCTAGAGAGAGAAAGAGATGAAAATTTGCCATGAAAAGCTCCATGTGTTGGAGACATTCACTTACATTTTGCAGGCTCACTTTGGCACAATGACAAGCAGATTGAAAGCTATAATGACCTCAGAAGCGTCTCTTCCTACAAATGCCAACATGCAAAACCAAAAATAATAAAAAGAAACCCTAGCAGCAGTTAGAATAAAACATAGAATTGAATTTTCCATCAATTTCCTCTGTCTTGGTCTTACCCTACACTCTGAGAAGCATGGTGGCAAAGAGAATCTCTGTTGGGAAGCTGGTGGCAAAGAGAATCTCTGGCATGCTTCCCGTCACCAAGCACATCCCCCTGCTCCTTGTTTTTACCACCTTTTCTTTCTCCTCCTGTGCTGTTGCTTTCTTGCCTTTGCTTTCTGATACTCAAGGGACGAGCATTAGCTACATTCCCATGGCTGTTCAGAGAGCACATTGGGTAAGGACACCATGATGTGTAAAAGTCATGAAGCTGATAAAAAATGAGAACTTTTTGTCTTTAATTTTGATTTTCAGAAGATGGTAACAAACCAAGGATTAGGGTATATTGAACACTACGTGCTTGCATGCACAGGCATGCTATCATTGTTGGGCACGTGTAAAGTGTTTCTATGATTGGAAGGAAGTTTTTTGTTATTTTCTTAGACAAATTCAGGGAATTTTGTGTAATATCACAGTTTTAGTGGCTTGAAAAAAATGGTGTCACTGCTTGTGGAGCATGCCCGAGAGAACTTTTGCCAGAAATGATTTCTTTTTGGGTGTTGCTTAAGTGAATGATTGCAAGAAGAACCCCAAGACTTGGTCAACCACATTGCTAGATCTGCTTTCACTTCGTTGAAACCAAGAGATGCAAACAAAATGGGATCCATCTTCTGAACATGCTTAAAAAGCAATAATTGTTGCCTCCATCCGAATGAACAGGCGCCACTCAGGACACAAAGTTGATACTTCGCTTTTATGTTTGGCAAACAAACATCTTATAATATAGCTCCTCAGGGTCACTGAATAAGTTAATCTTCTTATTGGAATTCATTATATTCTACAGATGATATTCTTGCTTTCTTCTCCATGAACAAGGGGGTGAAATAAGCACCATAAGAGTTGCTACTGAATGTTTTGATTTCAATGAGGATTCATTGCATAAATTAGATATATGCTTAAATGTTGCTCCATGGTTTATGATTGGAACTTGTGTTGTACGTGTGATCTTTCCTTGCAAAACCACTGTCTGAATACAGAGACAGAAGACAAAGAAGCATAGGCATGCCTCATCTGATCACAAATTTCAAACAGTCAGCCCTAAAAGGACTGGTCAAAAAGTGGGCATGAAGAAAAGTTGGCAAAAGCTTCAAAAGAGCTGAAGAATGCCTTTGTATGTGACTGAAAACTAGTATGTGACTGAACTCATTTGAAATCTCCACTCTTCAAATTTCTGCCACTTTCTTTTAGTCCCATAATTTGTAGTGATACCCAACATTGGCCCCTAAGATTGTATTATCTTAAAAGGAGGTTAAATTAGATGATTTTGAAGCCTGAAAAGGACAATGATAATGCAAAGTAGAATAGCAGAGAGGAGCTTGCTTTTAGAGTACTTGACAAGGGAATATAAGTGAGCTTCTCTAGAACTAGTGTGAATCTTTTTTTCTTATAAAAGACAATGAAGTGACACTTATATTTATTGATCTTTTGAGACAATGAAGTGACACTTATATTTATTGACGTTATTTCCAATCTGCAAATTCCATCAAGACAAAATGCCATGCTACTATTGCCATTCCTGCCTCCTTTTTACCGCCTTCCTGCTTTTCCTTTTTCTCATGTTTGATTTTGGATGGCCTAGACTTGTTGACTGTTTATTCCAAGAGAGCTATGGCAAAGATGACAAGTCCTCTGGTTTGATTTGGAAAGTGGGCACTCACAAATACCACCTTTCTGAAAGCATATCAGAGATTACTTTAGAGCATAACTCCCCATTGGAAATCCACTAAAGAAGATCTCTTTTTTAATTGATTTGGTTTTCCTTTTAAACAGCGACACACTTTGTCTTCTATACTCACGATAGGGAGAAGATTACCCATTATAGATTCCTTAGTATTCTAGTTTCATATCATCAGCTACGACCTTCTTATTATTTAGCACTATTATATTAGAGAATATTTTTTAGTGTTAAATTTTTAAAGCTAAATTCATATCATTGTTTTTGGTACAAAAGTTACTTCTCCTGCAGTGCTCCAATTAACTAGGTATAGTTATTTTTCTTTCTACCGAGTTAAATGCAAAAACCTCTGCATCCCAGAGATTTTCATGCTTTACCTTATCTTTTTTAAGAAAATGCTTGATTACCTTATCAACCACATGAGCCTGGCTCACAGACAAAAAGTGAAAATGTTGCAGGAAACAAAAGAATGAAAGAGACCTCTTTCATTTGAAGCCCTGATAAAGATAACAGATAAAGAGAGGATTTTATCTGATCAAGACATTATAGCTAAGGACGTCGATCAGTTCATGGCCCCTAATAAAATTAAAGTTTTGCAATTCCTAAGATGTAATGATCTTTGGTTAGATTTTTCTGCTTGAAACAACTTTTTAACCCAGAATACACATTACCGGGAGATGAAATCTAACTCTAAATGAATGTAGGGGAATAAAGCATGTCGTAGTTTCCATTGTCATATCCTAATTTTTTTTTTGTTTGAAAATATGCAAATGGCATAGCTTTAAATGAAAGTTTCCTAATTCGGGATAAGGGATTAATCCTGCTAAAATTTTGTCTTGTATAAAATAGTTCTTCTGTGAAGTAAGTGCAATCTTAGATCTAAGGTTCATCCAGTGAGCAGAGATTTTCACAGACTGCATTGCACGAACTTTTCAACAAAACATTATGACATAATAATAAGGGGACACCTGCAGGATTAAAGAAAAAAAATCACCTAAAAAATAAAATCATAAATCAAAAGGTTATGGCGGCACCTACAGGAACAAAATAAAAAAAGATATTAAAGAAAAGGAGAGAATAACAAAGGAAAAGAGCAAAAAGAAGAAAGGACATACTCTGGCTCTATAAAGCTTGTACCACCCAACTTCTCCAACCCATCGCTTCCCTTCTCCAATCCCGCACAAAGTTTTATCACCATCACTTCTACCATTTCAAACTCCCAAGTCCCCAAATAAGCACCGACTAGAGAGAGGAAGAGAAGAATATTAGAAACAAGTGCAAGAGCTCAAAGCTCACAAAGGAAGCTAGCAGAGATGAGAACTGGCATGGTGCAGCAAACTCTAACCCAAGAAGCTGCTTCAGCGCTCAAACAGTCCCTCATCTTGGCCAAGAGAAGAGGCCATCCTCAAGTTACTCCTCTCCATGTTGCTAATACTTTCCTTACCTCCTCCAAAGACAGCACCAGCCTCCTCAGAAGAGCTTGCCTCAAGTCCCACCACTTCCACTGCAGAGCTCTTGACCTCTGCTTCAATGTAGCTCTCAACAGGCTTCCTTCTGTTCCACCACCTCCACCTAACTCTCTCCTCTCCTCTAGACAACCAACCTTATCCAACTCTCTCATTGCAGCACTCAAAAGAGCCCAAGCTCAGCAGAGGAGGAGCTCCATTGAGCTCCAACAGCAGCAGCAGAAGCTACAGGAGCAGCCTCTTGTAGCCATCAAAGTGGAGCTGGAGCAGCTCATCATCTCCATTCTTGATGATCCAAGTGTGAGCAGAGTGATGAGAGAGGCTGGCTTCTCTAGCTCCCGTGTCAAAGCCAACATAGAAGAGGTTTGTTCTGCTTCTGTTTATAGGGAGCTCTTCTCTTACAGCCATTTCTTTAGAAACGAGTGCTTGAAAACCTCAATACAAGAAAAGGAGTTGAGGGTGGTCATAGAGGTGATGCTGAGGAAGCAGAACAAGATGTGCAACACTGTTTTGGTTGGGGACTCTCTATCCAAGGCAGAAAGCCTTGTTGCTGAACTCATGCAAAGAGTTAGAAGAGGAGAAGTCCTTGATGAGTTGAAGCCATTTCAGTTCATCAAGCTCCAAGTTTCGTCTTCTCTGCATAAAACTATGAGCAGAAATGAAGTGGAGATGATAGTGTTTGAGCTTAAGAGAAAGGTGGGAACTTTGGTTAGAGATGCGGGTGTGATAGTTTACACAGGGGATCTGAGATGGGTTGTTGATGAGGAGGAACAAGATGAGGAAGTTTATCATGGGTATAATCCTTTGGATCATTTTGCGAATGAGATTGGAAGGTTGATGGCAGAGACGAGGAGCTGCAACAAAGTGTTCTTGATGGGCATTGCTAGCCATAAACCATACATGAAGTGCCAGAGGAGGAAGCCACCACTGGATGAACAATGGAATTTCCATGTTGTGGTTGTTCCTTCTGGTGGACTTGCATTGAGCCTCCAAGCTTCCAGGTTAGCCCGGACCACCATTTTTTTCCCTCGATTTCAAGTTTTCCCTGAAGTTTATAAAAGCAGAACTTGCTTTAGGCTAAGTTGTTTGTTTTCTGTTTCTGAACTGCAGTGAAATGAATTCAAAAGAGGCCGCGAAGGTTGCGCAAAGTCACCTGCAAATGATTGGATTGAAGCCTTTGAACCCCATGGAGGAACAAGATAGGCTTATGTGTTGCTCTGAGTGCAATTCAAACTATGAGAGGGATGCATCCATTTTGAAGTTGAGAATCTTGGCAGAAACTAAGAACATTAATCGTTGGAACGCTAACAAGGTTTGTACAAATTGAAACAACAGTTGTTTTTTGTGTAATTTTGGATTGCAATACCTACCATGAATGCTTACAATATGCACTGGTGTTTCATTCCAGATTGCATTGTTTGAGATTATGAGGAAATGGAGTGAATGGTGTCAAACAAACCATCATCTCTATCCTTCATTCCTCAATCAAGACATGGTTGATTGGAAACATGCATATGCTTCATATCATCCATGGTGGTCTTCTAGCTTTCCCTTCAACAACAACAATGCGTTCCTGGGGTCTCATTCATCCTCCTTTGCCGAATCATCGGAGAAAGATGTCAGTTTGCATTCAAACTACACAAGCCCATTGCAAAGTGGAATAGGAGAGCCATATGAAAGAAATGAATCGAAGCAATCATCAAATCCAATGAGCTTGCAGTCCCTGAAGATACTTGAAGAGAAGGAGGTCACAGCAACTCTTGCTTTGGCTAGTTCGCTGCTCTCAGATTCAGCGACATCGAAGGACCAAGCACAAGAACTACACTGCTGCTTGCAGGAGAACATTCCATGGCAATCCGAAAGCATTCCTTTGATCGTTGAAGCTTTGCTCGACTCCTCATCAAGTAAGAAGAAGGGAACTTGCTTATTGGTACAAGGTACTGATTGGATCAGCAAGCAAAGACTCGCAAAGACAATAGCAGAGTTCTTGCATGAATCTGAGGAGAATCTCATCCACATAAACATGAAGAAATGGCTAAACAATGGCAACCATTGTGGAGAGCTTCTCTCTGAGACCTTAAAAAAGAACCCGCAAAGAGTGGTCTTCATTGAAGGCATAGATCAAGCACATTCAGATTTCATCAAAATGCTTTCAGAGAACCACAAAATCTTTCAAGACTCAACCATCTTCATCTTTGGGACCTCCACAGAACACGAGAACGCCAACAAGAATTCTGATCAAGTACTGAAAATGACGATGCGGATTGAAAAAAAATCGACCGATGCATCTCCAACCGAAGATAACAAGAGGAAAAATTACTCTCATTCACCACCAAACGACTCCAAGAAACCTAGATTGAAGAAGACCGAAATCGACCTAAACATAGAGCCCAAAGAAGACGGTGAAGATCATCTCCCTCAAGAGCTACTTGAAATTATTGGCTCATGTTTCACTTTGACTGCGAGACAAGATTGGTCTTGTAAAGTGTCTGAACACATCTCCTCCAAGCTCCACCAGGCGTTTGAGGCGACGCAGAGTGGCAGAGAAGAGAAAGGGCGGCTCTCCGTCGACCAGGCGGCGTTGGAGGAGATAATGGAAGCCTCAAGAACTTGTATGAGGAGTGGCTCAAGGAGGTGTTCCAGAAGAGCTTGCTAGAGTTCAAAAAGGGCGGGAAGGTGAGGTTGAGCGTGGAGGGCAGACAAGGAAATGTGGTGAACCATGGATTCAAAGGATCTGTTCTTCCTAACAGGATTCATGTAGACTCAGTAAGATTTTGAGATGAGTATAATGTAACTTTTATTATTTTATTTTCAAACAAATTTTGCTGAATTTTGTCTTGATTATCTTGATTATTTTTTTTCTGTTGGTGTAAAATTGTGAGAAGTAGCGGTAGTTATTTTTGTAGGGGCATACATGCAAATACAATTTTTGTCGGATTATTATGTTTGCTTTCATTTACAGTGGTTTATTTGTAAAATCTCGCTGGCCCATTATAGCTATAGGCCGAAAGCCCAGTCTCGGTTTCTGATTCCATATTTCCCGGTCCAGCTGCTAAAATTGAATCGAAATCGGAATCAATTTATCCCAATTGATCCGAACCCAGCCCAATTGCGGTCCCAAATGGGAGCCCTAATGTCCGTATTCCGGGCCGACCACCGCGAGGGTCAAAGTCCATTGACCTTCTGGATCCAACGCTTCAGATTCAGACACGATTGCCTTTGCCTCGGTGTGTCCGACTCACACCAGACCAGTGAATGCGAATACCAAACGAGGAAACCAGAGAAGGAGCGAAATAGAAGAGGAGGCCCCCTTGGCAGCATTCTCCAAACAAGGGGCTGCAAAGCATTCGCCGGTGAGACCTCGCTGCTCTCTCCTTCCTCGAATTCTAGGTTTCTGCCTCTTCAATCCTGATGATCTTCTCTTCGATTCCCTTTTCTTTGTTCGTCTTGCGCTGAATGCCGGTTTTCTTACTCGGTTTTGGCTTGTCCCGTCGAATTTTGTGTTTTTCGGAGTGATTTTTGTTGTGGCTTCTTTCTGGTGACCTTTTGTTGGTGTTGATCGTTTTTTGCATAAATCCGATGATTTTTTCGGTGTAAGCGCGAAGGAATTGAGTTGGGCGAGGTAAATTTCTAAACTTCAGCGCTGAATGGCTGCCTGCGATCTGATTTTTTTATGGGATTTTGATTGGGTTGTTCTTTTCAATGGTCAAGTTTGATTCTTAGCTGTTGGATTTTTTCGAAATTGGGGATAAATTTTTTGTCTTGTAATTAGAGCGAATCGTATCGATTTCTGTTTGGTAATTTTGAAGATTTGGTGGAATCCTTCTGTTTTGATTTGTGTGACTGAATTGGGATGTGAAGTAGGGTTCTTGCATAACAGCTGCCCACCCAAGAAAATATAGGTTTGAAATGCAACTATGGTGGAAATATGATGTTGAAAATAAGTTCCCGTGTTGATTCTTGTGTCAGTACAGGTGTTAGAAGGACCTGTTAGGTTAACGGGTCTTGTTATTTTGCTTTGGAAGCTTTGGAAATGGTGAGAATAGGTTGATGGGATAGCTTGATATGTTTTTTCTTTAGGTGAGGGATTGTGTTGTGATTGTTTAAAAGGAAAAACATTGAGTGTTCAGAAGACTCTTTAATGTATTTTTTGTCAGCCACAAATAAATGGCATTTACTAGGTGCATTTTGCTGTAAATGGGAGTCAATGTTAGAAGTTGGAAAAATAAACTGGTCTCTGGATTTGGTTTATTGCATGGTTTCAACTACCACTGCTTCGCTACTGATTTCATTCTTTTCCTTTGACAGGAACTGTTGAACAAATATTGATTCAATTCTTAACATTATGAGTGGTACTCCCAAGAAGTTGCACGAGGATGGGAGCCATTCTACGCACTTAAAACGACCACTTGATGAAACGAACATATCTTCAGGTCTTTCTGGAAAGCTGGTCCATCCTGGGGGTAGTGATTTTCACCTATCCTTTGAACCTGGTCAGGATGGGCGAATTCCAAAACTTCAACGCATTGAAGCCCGTGATGTCGATAAAAGGTTGACAATGGTGCATAGGGGGTCTCCATCACCTAATAACTCCATAGATCACCCCATTGCTTCTGATAGCAGGTCTGAATCCAGAAATTTTAAGGATGCCAGAGATGTGAAGAATGACTACAGAGAAACAAAGCCTGAAAATAGAGAGTTATACACTGACACAAGGATAAGATTGCAAGGCAGTAAAGGTGAGAATGATGCAAGACCAGATAGCAAGGCGGAAGACAGAGAATTGAGATCCGAAAGAGTGCCTCTTGGCACCTACAGAAGTGAAATTAAGTTTGACAAGGATAATTATCCACAATCACATTCTTATCTCAATTGGAAAGAGGCTAAGGAAAGTCATAGAGGAAAAAGATATCTTGACTTCCAAACTGATGGTTTTGATTCATGGCATATTTCACGCCATGGGTTACCAAATACCGAGGAAGGTGTGAGGGATTTGTTAACAACAGAAGACCGGGGTTCTTCAGAAGGACGAGGGGCTGTTGGCGAAAACAAAGTTGATTTGAGAGGAGATGAAAAATATAGAGACAGGGATAGGAAAAGGAAAGATGACAAGCATAGAGATTTTGGAGAAAGAGACAAGGATAGAAGTGACCACCGATACAGTATATTGTTAGCTGGTGCCAGTAATGAAAGAAAGGATTTGATACGACAGGAGAGAGACACAGAGAGAAGTGAGAAAGATAACAAACCTGCTCATAAGGACAAGGAAGGGAATGATAAGGACACGGATTCTAATAAAGTGGAGACACCCATGATTAACGAGAAGGAGAATGTGCCTGATGAGAAGGAGCTGATGGATGGATCTGGTAGAAATACTGAGCAGGAAACTGCTGCACTAGAACCGAGAAGTGTAAAAGATGAAAATTGGAAGTCTTATGATAAGGATTCGAAAGACAAAAAAAGAGTACGAGATGTTGATGCAGTTGACAGGTCTGAACAGCATGGAAGGGGTTGTGACAAGGAATCTGATGATGCCTGCCTAGAAGGAGATGGGGTTGTGGAGAGGGATAGAGAAGTTTTTGCATCTGGTATTCAGCAGCGTAGGAGAATGCTTAGATCCAGGGGTACTCTTCAAACCCCTAATCATGAGCCTCGCTTTCGGTCTAGAACACGGGAAAATGAAGTGTATGTGGCAATTCTTATTGATTAGCATGAATTTATATGATTATGCTGCTTTTGGAACACCTTTAATCTTTGATGTGCATGCTTTTATTTTATGTGGTTTTCTTTATTTTAGTCATCTGCAAACATCTCTATCTTAGGAGGGAAGATGATTAACAAAGGCAATATTGATGTTTCTGCTAGAAACATATTTGGGTGAATTATCTTGTTTTAACCTCAGTTAATAATGTGAAACAAAAAAGCAAAAATGATTAATGTTGCTGTCATGGCAAAATACTGTTTGACTTAAGTGCATTGTTACTTTGTTGTTTGTGAAGAACTTGTTGACAGTTTTCTATACGTAGCTTTTAGTTGCTCTTTGTTACATTTTTGTCATGCTTCTTCTCAGTAAACAATGATTAATCATTTCCTTCTCTTTTTGTTATTTGCAGATCTCAAGGTCAGGCAATGTTTCCATTTTTCGCTTAACAAATTATTCATGCTTCAAATGCTTGGTTCTTTTTGGTGACAACAAAAAGCTATCACTGGTCCAGTTCTTTTTTCTGAGTCAAAGCTCCCACAATATTCAAACAAGGAGTTAACAATTTGTTGGGTCCTTTGCGATGCTATTATTATACTTACTGTGTTTTTAACAATTCAAGCTGCTGCTTAACATTTTGATATGCAATGGGATTTGTATCTGAATATAAATATTTTTATTTTTTCCAAAAAAAATCTTTAGCTTCTTTTGTTTGAAATGATAAATTAGATACAACCTTAAAAGCTGGATGCTGACTGCGTAATTAGCACATTTTATTCCCAGAAGTTATATGTCAATGCCATAGGTTAGCCTCTGCTAAACATTACATTGTTGTTAGTCTTTTCATTTCACTCCAATTTTATCTTGTTTTAGCATGTTTGCTCATGATGCAAATTTCTTTTAACAGCAGTTCCTGGGAAAGTATAGTTTCATCTTCCAATCAAGTTAGCAATTTTATTTCTGTCTATAACGGTCTCTTTCAATAAATAACCCCAATTATAATCACATACTAGTCACTTGGTATGAAAGTTAATTTCGCAACTTATATTAGCATGAATTACTGCCAATAGCTTAGAAGTGTTGTAGAATAGTGGTATGCTCTTCTCATATCCTACGCATGTGCATGTTATCAGTCTGAGAGTAACTTTAGGTCCTTATGACATTCTTCCATCTATGTTACATGAAATTCTAGCAACAAGTTTTCAGAAGAAACTAGGCAGTAACTTTTTGGGCCTTAGCCATTCTTTTATTTTGGTATTTAGTCCGTTATTTTTGTAGTGCAGGTAAGTCTGAAACTTCTTCAATTGTTTACAAAGCTGGTGAATGCATGCAAGAACTTCTTAAATCATGGAAAGAATTTGAAGCATCCCCAGAGCCTAAAACTGATGAGAGCCTTCAAAACTGTCCAACTCTGGAAATTCGAATACCTGCAGAATATGTGACTGCAATGAATCATAAAGTATGTAATTAAAAGTCGAGATCATTTGTGTATGGTTTTGACATCCTAATTTTCTATTTCTCCCTTCTTTTTTCTGGTACACTACCACATGCATATACTCGTAAAGTGGGACATTTATACGAAAGTCTCAGATTTAGAATTGGACACTGTATCTTCTCACTTTTGGAAATTTCTAACCTTCATATTCTCCATAAACCAAAGGTTTATTATTTTGGCTTTGTTCGTGTAATTATAAGCCAGACATATAGAAGCTTAACAGTAGGAGGAAATGAAGCCCATATCCATTTTCCATATTTACATTTTTTCTCATCAGAGCACTATCATTGGAACAAATTTCTTTGGAACAGATTGCTTTTTCTGCTTAAAGAACTGAGAAAGCTCAGAGTGTCGTGTTCCACCATAGGTTGGGGTTTTCTTATGATCATTAACTAAAAAATTGCATGGATTTTGTTCTATGGTATGATTCTCATGATTGAAGTTTGTTGACTTTACGATCTTGGGTAACATATTCTTCTGGCTACATATGGTGGAAAATTGAAAAGTTCTTTGACAACATGCATGAATGCATTGGAATCCTGGATCAACTATTTAGAGCCTTATTTCTAAAGAGACATAGACATTTCTCCCAACCTTCTTATATTTATTCCTTATATATTTCAGGCCTTCTACATTTGTTGCTTTCCTTAAGTTCTCTCTCTCTCTCTTTCTATGTTCCTGCTTTTCTTTTTCACCACATTCTTGTTTCCAGTCTGCACTGGGAATTCCAGCTTAATTTTCATACATATTCAAGATATTGCCTCAATGTAGTCACTGATACTGCATTATATTTAGATAAATACATCTGAGAAGTATGATTAGCTTAATGCATTGTGTATAATGCAATGAGAAGGATTTCATTGTTCTTCTCACTGCCGATCCATCAGTCTTTTATCAGGCGTTTGATGATAAGCATGTTAGTCTGAAGGCTTGTCTTGTGCAGGTCAGAGGTGGGCAGCTATGGGGAACTGATATATACACAAATGATTCAGACCTTGTTGCAGGTGCATTTTGTGAATTTTAATGTTTTGGAATGATTTATGAACTTTCTAACTTAAATAATAATCTTATATGAATCCTTGTGTGGCAGTTCTCATGCACGCCGGCTATTGCCGCCCAACAGCATCACCTCCCCCAGCTGCCATTATAGAGTTACAAGCAACAGTTCGAGTTCTCCCACCACAGGAATGTAAGAGTTATCCTTCATAGTGTGTTCA
Organism: Trichopus zeylanicus subsp. travancoricus; assembly: GCA_005019695.1. Taxonomy (NCBI): domain Eukaryota; kingdom Viridiplantae; phylum Streptophyta; class Magnoliopsida; order Dioscoreales; family Dioscoreaceae; genus Trichopus; species Trichopus zeylanicus. Next base: position 102,531 of record RXID01014378.1, read on the forward strand.
TTATCTTTCTTTGAGGTATCACCATCTGGTGCTAAAAGGCATTTGAAGTTAAAGATTGTAGTGCAACTTAGCTTTAGTAAGTAGACCTGTAAATGGGCCAGACTGATCAAGTCCAGGTTGGGGTCTGACAAGCAAAATTGGTCTGAGATTTTCACGAGGTGTATTTTGAGATATTTGTACTTAATACCACTATATAAGCACAAGATAAAACTTATAGAACTGATTTTAAATAGATTTACACTTGGATGTGATGTGCATTTGTATTTACACATGCTATTCTTTATAAACAACTTAACAATACTAGATTTTAGCCAAAATCGGACCAAATTGGGTGGGACCTATATGAATCCAGATTTTGGTCGATTATAATTGGGCTTTTATGGAGGGATCTGGCTCCAATCCATTGGACTAGTTTTAGCGTCCAAAGCCAGTATCAAATGGGCTGTGCTTTTTGGATGCAGGTTGGATCCAGTTCCCTCCACAGCGCTACTATTAAGTACATAGTATATGCATGTCTTAACAGAAAATTTGGGTCCTAACTCTGAATGGTGTATTTGGGATTTGGAGTTACAGCAGCATCTAACCACATCCTTTTCTTTCATCAAAGCTTTTAAACATAAGATCATAAGAGAGATGTGCCAGCTTTAGTTGTTAACATCTGGCTTTCCATTATGGGAGTTTTGTTGTTGCTGGGCTAATATATATCGATATTTCAAGGTTTATAGAGTATCTCTTCCTGCTTGACCTGCAGTATTCTCAGCATTAATGACTTGCTGCTGTAATAGTATGAGGATTCTTGTATCAGCCCTTGCTTATTCTGCTTCTTGTTTCATCATCTCAAATTCCAGTTTGACAAACATTTTAACATAAAAAAGCAATATCCTGAGGAGAGGAGTCAATGGAGCTCAATGCACCAATCTCAAGCTATTTACAGCTGGCGAATAGTTTGCTCTGTCTGTTCTGAGCGATCACTACAAAGATTTGTTTCACTGGGTTTGCCTTTATGTTGTATGTAGGCTACACCTCAACTCTAAGAAACAACGTTCGCTCTCGTGCCTGGGGAGCTGGAAGTGGTTGTAGTTTTCGCATTGAACGGTGCTGCATAGTGAAGGTAGCATGACAATCTCTTCTGGTATAGTTTTCTGTAGTTGGACTCTTGATTTTGGTACCATTGCCATGTGCCTGGGTTGCAACGGTGTGTGCAGATTCCTTTTTTATCATGTCTTGTTCTAACCTCGGTCCAACTCTTTTATGTAACAGAAAGGGGGTGGAGCAATTGATCTTGAGCCTCGTCTTACACATATATCAACCGTGGAGCCAACTCTTGCTCCTGTATCTGTTGAACGGACCATGACAACTAGGGCTGCAGCTTCGGTATTTACACTGGACTTTGTTTTTCTTTTCATCTATTCTTATCTGTCTTTATATGGCTAAAAATGAAAGTACATTGGACTTGGATTGTTTTCATTGGAGAGACTGATATGTCGTAGTATCCAGAACATTAACCTGAGTAATTATGTGCATATCTCATGTTTTTTGGGTAATAAATATGCATTCCTTGTTGGAGGATATGTTTATGGTGCATAACTGTTGAACTAGTCACATGATCTTGTGGGCTCATTGTGGTTAACTTATGTAGATATAATTGTTCAATGTTTTGGAACATCATATTTATCATCCTCTTCTCCTTTCAGCACATAAGATTGCACTAGTTTGCTGTTGTTTTCTTAGGTGATCTTCCTGTAAATTTGTCTTGGTGCTTTTTTCTCCTTAGTTGGCTACTTAACTACATATTTATTTATGTATTCAGCCAAGAGACTTCACCTGGGTATTGTGATTGTGAATGCAAGTGCATGAGATTTTGAGGGTGATTCTATCTGAAAACGTTTCTTTACCTTGATATTTGATTGGTCTCATCTAAAGATGATGTTCATGGTCCTCTAATGCAGAATGCATTGCGTCAACAGCGATTTGTCCGCGAAGTTACAATTCAGTACAATCTCTGCAATGAACCATGGTATGTGCAAGTAAAATTTGTATTTTTTTTTTCTGCTAATATGATCTGCTATCATTTTATGTACATGTGCAAGGAAGGGTAATCTATGCTGCATATGCCAAAAGACATGGAAGTTATCTTACTCTAATCAATACCAAAAATCATATATGAAATTGTTGTTGTATTATGTGATCATTTTATCATAAAATTCAGCATGATCTGCTATCATCAGATAGTTTTGCAATTATTTTATTGTCTTTTTTTTTTGGATGTTTCTGTCTCCAATGTCTCAGAATAGTTTGACAACTAACACAAGGATCTGTTTCCTGGTAGCATTTGCCTTCCGAAAAAAATTTCTAAGCTGAAATTTTTCTTGCTGCCACTGGCAGAACAACAGGGGTCTACATTTTTCTGTATTATCTTGTATTAATCTTTTAACTATCCATGATGTTGTATTGTTGTAATTTTTGCCTTGGTTGTTACTGGCATTGGTAAACCACTTTTGTCTGCGCATATATGTTTTGATTGCTATGAGCGTCTCCATGCGAAAAGAGCTCCTGTTTATGCTGAGTGATTTTGTTTGCACCTGTTAACTGCATCAGGCTGAAATACAGTATCAGTGTAGTTGCTGACAAGGGGCTGAAGAAGCCACTCTATACATCAGCTCGTCTGAAGAAGGGAGAAGTCTTATATCTTGAAACAAATAATCAGAGGTAGAAGTTCTATTCCTATCATTCTTTTCCAGAAGATGTTGTTTGAGAGTATTATACATAGTTGATGTATATGGAAGTAATTGATTTTTGTACTCTATTACAAATGTTTTGATGCTCAAATCCTTTGGTTTCCATTTCTTTGACGCTTACAAAGATGTTGGCTTTTGTACAAGCAAAGCTGCACTATTCAGAAGAAATGTTCTATTCAATTCTAATGAACACATGCTGTTTTCAGGTATGAGCTCTGTTTCAATGGGGAGAAGGCTGTCTGTAATGGCGTGATGTCAGCATCTTCTCAGGCGACAGATCCAGAGCAGGAAAAACCTCCACATCACAGCTCACATATCCAGACCGGTGACAAAAACGTGGAGCATGAGAATACTATTGATGTTTTTCGATGGTCACGTTGTAAGAAATCTCTTCCGCAGCATGTCATGCGCGCCATCGGAATACCATTGCCCGTTGACCATTTAGAGGTATCGCTTTGCCTCCTTTTCTGTTAAAATTTCATTTAGGATTTTCTTCAGCATCCTTCAGCCTAGGCCTTAACATGGTGGATCCAAATCTTCTATGCAAAAAGAGCTTCAGTCATATCTTTGTGGTTCTTTTGATGCTATCAGATTGATCATTCATAGACCCTTAATTTTTTTCATTGAATTTCTCTATATTATGACCCATTTCAATGTTCTGTATGTTCAATTAATGAAGGCTGCTGGATTTTATTATCCTGCTAAACAAATCAGTAACCTAACAATCAGTTTGGTCTTCCCTTAAAAAAGGTCAGATATTGCAATGAAGGAAAATAAATCATTTCGATGTTTGAAAAGTAATCAGCATTATCCAAGTTTTGTTCCTTCTGTACTAACGTTCCTTTCTGCCATAAAACAGGTGCTGGAGGATAATTTGGGCTGGGAAGATATGCAGTGGTCACAAACGGGTGTTACTGTGGCAGGAAAGGAGTATGTTCTTGCTCGGGCTCATTTTCTCTTTCCAAATTGAACATGTTGTACATGTAAATTTGTGTGATCCATGTATAAGGTGCTCTCAGGTGGGTGAGCTGGGCTCTTGTTTATTTGACTTTAATTTTTTTAAGCAACATTAAACTGTGTAATTTATTTGTGCAATACAAAATCTGTTGTCTTTTTATTAGTCTTTACGGGTGAAGTATTTCTCTGCCTTACTCTAGTATTATTTATGCCCTTGCTAATTCTCTTTTGACGTCTAGATTTTGTTTTCCTTTATCAATATAGCTTGGTTTTTGTAGTAGGGTTTTTTTTTTTCCCTTCATTTTTTTGAAATAAATTGTACTAAGGGTTTGTTTATTTAGGAGTTGTTTGGTTGACAAAAAGTAAGAAAAAGTAATTAAAAGTGAGTTTGCTTTTCTTCACTTTTGTTATTTAGAAATTATTTCTCAAAAATCAATTCATCTTTAAACATATAACAATAAATAATATTTTAAATTATTAATTTTACATATAATAATGCATATTTTAAAAAATTTATTTATGAACAAATTAAATAAATAGTATTTTTGCATAAATAATTATATAAAAAATTTTATTTATGAAAAATAAAATAAATAGGATTTTACATAAATGATTTTTTATATAAAAAATGAATAAATAATATTTTTTATATAAAAATTAAATAAATACTATTTATGTAAATAATTATATTTTTTAAATATATTTTCGTCCAACTAAATAATAAAAATAAACCACTTTTAATTAATTTTAAAAATAAATTAGAGGTATAAAAAAGTGAATTTTTTTTATATTTTCGTTTACTTTTGAATAACCAAATAATTTCTTAAAATGTAAAATGAAATCCATGAAAAAGAACGAGCATAATTTTTCATCAAACAAACAAATTTTAAAATTTAAGATTTTCAAATTCATCAACCAAGCATAGGATTTTTCAAATCTCTCAAACACAGCACAGTAAAAACTAATTCTTTTCAGAAAAATTGAAATTCTCTTAAATATAAATTTTTTTCTCAATTTTAATTTACGCCCAAACAAACAACCACTAGTGCTGCTGAAATATATCTGGATCACATGGTAAACATAGAGATACGGGGGTCATCGAGCATGATAAAATTTAAGGTTTTTATTTTTAATTTTGAAAACGGTTTCCTGCCGAAACAAGTTTCCATTTTGGAAACCATTTCGATATCTGTCAAAACTTTTCTGTTTCGATTATTTTGACGATTTCGGACACTTAATAATTTTAAATTTTCGATCTAAAAAAAAAAAAAAAGTTTCTGTAGAAACTTAAAATCTTAATAAAATCTCGCGTCAAACAATGCAGGAGGCCACCCCGTACTTGTTTCGTCCTACGACATCACGTGCTCGCAGCACGAGGTTTGCGGGGTCCACCGGATCGATTGCATCTCACGTCGCAAAATCGGATCCAACGGCTGGGATCGCCTCTGCTCCCATTAAGAAGAATTCACATGACCTGCGACGTGCCAACGTAGGCCGAAAGATCTTGCGTCGTTGCGCTCGCGGCTGGTCAGAATAAGCTTTCTCTCTTGGCCTCTAAGTCGGATTCGGGTACTCGGACACAGCAACGTGCAAATTTATATTTTTTTATAAAATTAATATTACTTATTTTATATTATTATTAAATTAAATTAATATAAAAAATTATATAATTTTTCGAATTTTAAATTATTAAATTTTAATTTTAATAAAAAAAATATTAATTTATAAAAAATATTTTATTGACATTGATTTTGATTTCCAATCAAACTAACACATTTCAGATCAGAAATATTTTGAGCAAAAGTTTTGGGTTCGAGCTGACATGAAATCCAGTGAGAAGATTCGGCACAATACTTCGTCCTTGGCTTGCATCTCCAAATCGGACCAAACCTTTTGACCAGGAAAAACAAAGAAAATCTATCAAAAATATTAAAATACATTCAACGGGATGTGTTCCATCTCGGCGTCAATGTGTTCCAACCATTCTCGCAACAATATCCAGGTGCATATCCAAAACACATCAATCAGTTAATGATCCATTTAATTACAGTATCGAATCTTCGCTTGTCCATATAAGAGCAATAACATATAGAGCGACCGCCGATTAAGCGAGAGCCCGGCCGAAGAGAGATGTGTCCGGTGTTTCTTTGCGAGGAGGAGGAGCGAGTGCTCGGGAGCCAACGGGCTCCGGGGAATTGCCCCTACTGCAAAGGAGCGGTGATGGCGACCGACGTCGAGAGCACGCGGCGGCTGTGTTGCCTCCCTCTCTGTATCAAGATCAAGAGGAAGTTCTACTGCAACAGCTGCTCCCGCAGGCTCGAGACTTATCCTTAGGATTTGATCTCTCGATCTCTCTTTCTTGGAGGAGTTTGAGAACTTAATTGTGCGAGATTGTAAATATTTGATCTCTATGTATATAATTATCTAGAATGACTAATGGGAACTCAAATGTCCTTGAATGAGGAGGAGCTCTTGGCTGTGTGTTCTGTTCATGGTGAGGAAGATGAAGCTGTTGAATTTTCTCCTTTTGATTTATTTTGTGGGTTTATATTGGATTTAAATGAGAGTAAATATGAAGTTAATGAACAGGGTTTAGTGGGCTCCAACTCCTGCCCTGAGTGCCTGGTTTTGTAGGTTTGCCTTAGGATCGAAGAGGGCGAACGGTGGCACCGACACATGCGTGAGCTTTATTTATGAATGAAGGAAAAATATGGCATGACCACAAACAAAAAGTCGCTTCATGCATGACCGTCGGACGTCTCCCTTCCCCGCAAGTCGAGCACGGCTAAACTCGGCTCGGCCAGATTCAACATTACAATTTTTAAATTAAATATAATAAATAAATTTTTTTTTCAATTAATATATATTAAAATATTTTTAAAAAAATTAATATGATAATATTTGAATATAAAAAATTATATCAACTATAATATTACAATTAAATATTAAATGTATATTATATGTTATATATTTTATATATTGAAAAAATATAGAGAGAAGATTGAAAATTTGAATTCTAAAATAAAGAAAAAGATTTTGTCCAGATTAGGAAAGGTCATCCTTGATTCTTGTTGGTGTCACATCAAGACGAGCTCTGAACTAAAAATAATATCAAAATCGCTGATCTACTTGGGAGCAAATAGAACTTGCAAGCCATAAATAAAAAGAGGCCAACTATCAAATATCTCAGAATAACTGTCATTCGCTCTTGGAATTTCACGCCATTTGAGCTATATCTAAATTAATTTACTAACAAAAAGGAAAAGAGAAAAAAAAAAAAAATTAGCGAATCGAAGTTGTCCAATTATTTGATATGTAATTATTCTATTGCGTATATGTCTCGCCGCTAAAAGCAAACAAATAAAGAGATCGTTCGAGAGAAAACGCAAGATATTCCAATGAACGCATGGACCCCGGAATGGCTCGACTGACCGCGACAACAATGCGGGTTGTGAAATGGAACCGATTGGCGAGAAATTATCATATGTACTAGCAGACGACCATTTGTGACTTCACTGGTTTTCTTGATGCGATCGAATCTCCGGTGGGGGATCTGAGACAGGGTTTATATAGGGAAACTCTTACATAGCAGAGTAAAGAGTAAATAGAACCGAATGATAAAATTAAAAACAACAAAATTGAAAAATTTCTTAATGAAGTATCCTTTTGGTTGCTCTGGAGTGCAAGCATCAGGATATAAAGAGATAAGAGGGGGAAAAAAACCAGAAGAAATTATGGTCAGTAGCCTAATTGAATTAATGAAGATATAAAGAGGATTACCAAAAAGAAAACTGAATCTCCGGCCTGCTAAGAGTAAGCATATGTCAAAAACATTAGAAAACATACAATAAGTTTCTGCATCCAATAGCGATTAACAGAGCCCGAGGCCAATACTAAATCCACGTTTCACTGCTGCAATGCACAGGGCCACAATAACATCCCATAAAACAAAATTTTGGGTTTAAGTTTGAATAAAATTTGAACTTCAATTTAAGAACAAGAAGAAAAAAAATTCAAATCTAGTTCATTCTTCTGATGAGCTCATTGATGTAGTTCTCGCGGTTGCCAGCATCACCGCCTTCAACATAGTGGTTCCTCTTCTTTTTAAGGCCACCCAGGGGTGCCTTCAGTTTGAATGGCCACAGGAAATTGTTTGCCTCCTTGAAGTGAGGCCCCACGGTCATGATCTCATGGATGAGATCTTCAACACAGATTATCCCATGCTTTCCCAGGCCCTACAGTCAAAAAAATAAATGGTATCCTAAATCAACCAATAAAGCAGATATATGGCCACATTCTCAAAAAAAAAATAGCAATAGCATCGTGTTCAAACCTGTTCAATAACAGAATTTTCAGTCAATGGGATCCTTTGCTTCTTCAATTTTCCAAAACCTCTCTTGTATACTAACTCCCTAATACTCTTCAAATTTGGGTACCTAAAAAATACGATAATCTCAACATAAACAATAATATCCAATTAAATATATGATAAACTGATAATGAAAATTCAAAAAAATACCCGTATGTCACATAAGGCTCAACCCTGCGCAACATGTTCATCGTTGCCTTGTTGACTTTCAGGAAAACACCATTAAATATCTGAAATGGGAAAAATAGTAAGCATTATAAAAAGGTAAACAAGCCATGATTAGTAAATGAGCATTTTTCACCAGCTCACCTGTCTCAGACGCAATAACTGCAAGATCTTTCTAGTCTTTGGGTCAATGGCATTGATACTACATAAAACGAACAAAATATGTAATCAGAAAAATGAAAGGAACCATAGAACATCTAGTAATTAGAATATCCAGTAACTCATTGGGATTTAGGCCGTATGGCATCAATTTTATATCTAACGAACATAGTAGATATTCAACAAGAGAGCATGCAGACAGTTGGTAGGTGGTCAGCATTCATTCAGAGAAATAACCCTGTCTTAAATTTTTTTTCTTTTGCTGCCAGCTTTCCAAGTTTATCAATATAGATTTACTCAATAGCATAACAACAATAAGCAGCTTATTGTAACTGTAATTTCGGTAGCCTAGTCAATTTACCATTCAGCTGAATTTTATAGCACGAGAGTATATTAGGAAACAAAAACTGATAGGGATGAAGTTCCATTCTGTTCAACATTATAACATGAGCATGTGTCAGGAAACAACAAGAATGGAACTTTGTCCCTATCAAATGACGAGAAGCAAGTGGTTGCCACAAAGAGAACTCACCAACTTACAATTGTGAACCCCTAAAATCAGGACATCTATTGCACCCAATGAAACAGTACAATGGACGCATAAGAATAATCCAACCTTATATCCTAGCCTCATCTAACCAAACCCTTACTGCCAAAACTAACAAAAGTCCATGAACTTAAAAACCTTCAAGACCCAGGATCCCGAAGCATTTAAAAGCCCAAGTTCAACATCATCTATAAGCTTCTAGGCTCTCGTCAAATGCCCTTAAATTAACAAGTATCCCACCATTTGATGTTCAGGGTTCAAAACAAGCTTATGCAAATGAAAAACACACATTTTGATTAGCCAATCGGTATTTCAAAACCAAATATACCACCAAAAAGTATTTTATGGGATATAATTTTGCTTCAAGTGTTGAAATCACATTAGATCCAAAAAAATCTCAACTCGGAGAACCAAAACCTAGGACTCGTATTCACAACACCCAAAAGCCTAGGGTTTGGGCCATTGCTTGTGATTCTAATAGACATACACAGGTATCTATCTATCCAGTATCTGTTTGCAGCGCACAGGAGTGTTAGCAACTTCTCCCAACATAATAGACACCCTAGGATCATAGGGTAGCAAACCTAGGATTAACTTTATTCTTTGTTCTTTTATTCTGCATTCTCCAGTTTCATATTCAAAGAAAAGTTTATGGCAGCCCCATTATTTTTTGATTGGAATCCAACATGGGATAAGCGGAGACTTTGACAAAACCAGCAACAAGCTAACCTGAAGTGTGTTTTGTTTTGTCCAAAAGACGTTCAACAGACACCAGATAAAAACAATTAAAATAGAATCTAGCGAGCAGTTTGTGATTTTTCAGTCAACAACAATGTAATTAAAATTACCATGTGAGATTAGCCAACAGAAAGTTTTTTTTAAAAAAAAACAAATTCAAAGATGATATCAATCATTGGACAAATGCAGTCGTTAGAATACACAGCATCCTATTCAAATAACGATCTTGTTGCCAAGTATATAAACAATTAGGTCTCGAGTCACTGGCATCAAATCCGTACGCGATCCAGAAAAAAGGCAACATACCCACGGATGCGGATGATGAAGAGAAGCTTAGCTTCCGGGCTGACATAGAATCCTCCCTTGAGCCGAGCCTCGCGCTTCAACTGGATCAGCTCCTTCTCCTAAAAGAAACAAAAAGCGCCAATTCCCCAAGACACGATCAAACGAACGAAAACAAAATTAGGGCATGAAAATCAATACAGAGCGATCTCGCAGACCTGAGCTTGATACTCTTTGGCGTACTGCTTCGCACGAGAAAAGATAAGCCGGCGGTTCTCCTTGTCCTTCATCTTCTTGGCCTCCGCCACCTGCTTCTTGGCCAGAGTCCATTCCTCCGCTCGCTTCGCTTTCTTCAGCACCGATTCCGGCACCGGTGCCGCTGCCTTGGCCTCCTCCGCTGCCATCCCCTGCAGCAGACCAAGATCGGAACCCTCGACTCGGAATACGGAATACGAAATCGAAAACCAAAAATGATGTAGGGTTCGGGATTACCCCTCGGTTTCGGCGGATCTCTCCAGGGCTGTGGGATGGCGCTCGGCGGCGGGGTTTTGAAGGGTTAGGGGCTCAAGGACTTTTACAGCCGACGGCTGAGATTTGCAGGTTGAGTGTGGCGCAATCTTGACCGTAGAGTGCTTTCTTGGTGGAAAGGATGAGCCAGTTTGTTGAGATGGGCCTGGTTGTTGGGCCACGCTAGAGAGAGTGATAACAATTTTTAGGATTTGGCAAAACCAGTTGGGCTGGGCCAACTCAAACAGATTCTAGGTTGGGCCTTGGGTAGTGTACTAGTCATCATTTGGCCTAGAATTATAATTAAGACTAATAAATCACTTTTATAAATTAATATTTTTTTATTAAAATTAATACTGTAACAATTTAAATTTTGAAAAAATATTTAATTTTTTATAATAATTTAATTTAATAATAATGTAAAATAAGTAATATTAATTTTATTTAAAAAAAATTATTTAAATGCTAATCCTGATTTAGAATCCGTTTGCGTTGTGGTGATCGAATAATAGCGATTTGTGATAGGGCGATTAATGGGTAATGATGGGATTTCAATTTTGCTTCGTGGTGCAGCAACTCAGACGTTTCCTGCAGTGCACGAGCTTTGCCCGCGCACACTGCTTTTTTCCCTATTCTTCCACATGTTTATGCGTTTGTTCGTCAAGGTTTTGGTTTTGTCATTCGCCACCCACGTGGACTCCGAGCTCCCGTTTATTTTGAAATCAAAATTAAAATAAATTTATTTTAAAATTATTTTTTTCTTATAAAATTAATATTTATTATTTTATATTATTATTGAATTAAATTATTATAAAAAAATAAATAATTTTTTAAACTTTAAATTATTAAAGTCTTAATTTTAATATAAAAATATATGTTGACAAAAGTGATACACTAATTTTAATTTTAATATTGACCTTAACCCCTAACTAAACTACCCCAACTTAACAAGTTCTTCGTTTTCATTTTATAAGGAACCGCGTGCCACGTGGATAAGGACCGATCACCAATTGTGATATTATTGATTGTACGGACATTACGACATATTCATTTATTAACGGTGTAAAAAAACACGATTAAAAATTTAATTAGTATCAATATATTTTTATCAGACGCTAACAAATTAGCATTATAACTTATGTTGCGAGATTTCGCGGCATCCGCATGCAGCGCCGGAAAAATATGTTTTGTCCGAAGCTAAAATGCAAGTGCAGGGAAAAATTTTGCTGGCTAAAATGGCGTCGCTGAACCTATTTAGCGCCGCCATTAGAAGGTGATTTCAAATCCTGACAAATCACCCTCTCTTAAGTGGTCCTGAGAGCATCAGAAGCTGATTTCCATTGACAAAAGAAAAGAACGGCAATTAAATAGGGATATCCCACCTAGCAATTAAACTCACAGGGTGCATCGATGTTTCCATTTGACAGATCCTGACAGCTAGACAAGTAATGTATAGGGCTGGACTCTCTTCCTTCACCTTCAGTCAAAATTTGCAGCATCAGGCATTGAGAAAAATACAAGCTTGGACTCATAAAATTGCTCATTTTTAATTCACGACTTCTCCATTTCTGAAGGACCAGATAAACTACCATTGAAATCCATTTCAAGAATTCTCATCACCACCAACATCATCATCATCTGTTTCAACAGGAGGTTCATGACGCAGCCTTTGTATTTTTCACTCGAGCTGTTTTATGGGGACGAAGTCTCCCGCAGTATCCTCACCATAAAATAGTTAAAAAGCATACAAGTGATCAAATCTGTCCTGCAAATCATTTAAAAAACAGATTCAAGTTCAAAACCCAACATGAACAATTAAGGGATTGAATTGTTTTGTTATGACTGACCATGTCTTGACGGTCATTAGCCACCAGATTTTCCTGAGGAACTAGAGCAAAACAACCGAGAATACATCAATCGGTGGTGTTCCAGCTAGTTACGATGTTGATGAAAGTACCACATGAACTTAGTACCTAACTGAAAAGCAAGGACGCTATAGATATGTCATACCATATGCAACTAGTAAGTTTGGATCTGCAAATGTGCCTGCCTGCTTGCCTACGCGATCCCTTCGCCCGCTCAATCCCGGAAGTAAGAGCGCCATCGCTTGACTGATTGATTGAACTATCAGAATGAGTCAGGTCACCGAGGCACTGATTGCACTAATCGAATGTGATGTGAAAACGACTAAACTAAAGAAAGGGTCGAAGCAAAATAGCATACATAGTCATCAGGAAATAGATTACGAATTTCTTGGTAAAATTCAATTATTTTGGGATAGCTTTACAAAGTTCTAAAGCACACTCGCGTTTGGAGGCAAAGTGATTTTTAGTATAAAGAATTCTTCCTCCAAGGTAAACGTCCAAAGAGAAGGCCGATGATAGGCACATATCACTCAACACTACCAACAAAGAGGCAACTTATCATCAAATTCATGTTGTGAGTCAAATTAACGCCGATATGAACTGTTATTGTGGTGGTGACATGCCAGTGTTTAAGTACCTATTTGTTTTATAGAATTTTTAATTTTAATAAACTACTAAATTTATTAAATTTTGAAAATTTAAAACTTTCAAGTAAAATTTATTGGTTCTTTAAGGTATGTTTATTTTATAAAACTTCAAAATTCTAAGAATTTTAACATTTCAAAAGTTTAAAATTTTAAATTAAAAAATTCTAATAGCATATTTTGTAGGTCATGTAATTCGAAATTTCAAAATTTTGTCTTGATTTTGTTAGATTTGTAAATTCCAAAATTATAATTTTTGTGTTTTATTTAATTATAAAGTTCAACGCGCGACCTCACATATTGAATTTTAAATAACAAAATTTTGAAGTTAAATTGATTTTGAAGAACTAATAAATTCTACTGTTGCTGAAATTTAAAAGTCATAAAATTTTAAAATTATATATTAAAAAATCAAATTTTATATTTTTAAAAATTTAAAAAGTTAAGAACATTGAAATTTCAAAAAAAAAACCAAAATATCAACTTCTCCTAAGTTCGAAAACACTTCCAAAATTATTGTAATAAAATCATGGATGTTGTCGTCAACAATTTATTGCCTTTCCTTCTCTTACACCACAAGAGAATGAAAATTCTTTGTCATAGCTACTATTACTCAATAAAAGAAAATTCATTTGGCACACAGAATCTAGGGTTCCAGGTTCAGCAGAGCACTTTTAGGCCTTCGGCAGTCAAATGTTTGCAATTGTCAAGTATTTTTCCTATCTTTTATTGCCTTCCTTTATTTTATTTAAGACAAAATTCACCGACAAAACAATAATAAAAAATTCTTAGTTTAAACATTAGCTTTTTTGTATCTTTATGTAATATCATTTTTGCTATTTGTGGTTCAATTCGCCAAATTAAAAGGTTATTTGGATTGCAGTTGGTTTTTGAAAATAACGAAAGTGAAATTACTTTTGTCACTTTTATTGTTTAGATACTAAGTATTTTTAAAAGTGGCAAAAGTGCCATGTGTAATTTAATTTTAAAATAACTATATTTGAGTTTTGCAACTTTTATAAGGTTGAGTGTAAAAATCTTACTTTTAGAAGATAATTGTGCGAAGCCCTTCATAGCTACTTCTCCCACTTCACCTACGTTGAAGTGGAAGTTCAACCACTTTGATAGCCCCTTCTTCCTCCTATGTTTGACCTTGCTCGGATTGAAGTCGTTGTCCTCGCACTTCTTACAGTAGTCGTCTCTGACCTCACAGTGGGCCAATTTGCTCTTACTCCGTCCTTATGCGACCTCTTGTCCCGATTTGGCTCCTCTCCCTCACCTCTCTTGTTGGATATTGTTAGCCCAATCGAGCTTGAGCTCGGAGGTTATCCCGCCTATCGCTGCCCTCACACTCGTCGTAGTGGCCCTATTTGTCCTTGCTCTAGCCTATACTAGCATGCGATCCCTTGATCTTGGCCCTGACATTTGAGCCACCTTTGGCCTCTCATCTGATTTGATCTTGCAACCCTCTTAGTTGTTAGTACCCACGCGCTCGCCTAAGACATCATTGCTCTCACTGACTTTGCACCTGCTATCATTGTCTTTTCAGTTATCCGATTTGTATAGTAAATTCTAACCCTAATTCTGATTGCTAATCATGAATTTACTTAGTGGTTTGATAATGTTGTGGTTTGGGATTGCAATTTGGTACTTGCAATTTATTTTTTGATTGTTTGGTGTCTTGGTGGTTTGGTGATTTTTTATTGTAATATGTGGATTGCAATTTGGTACTTGCAATGTGGTTTGCGAATACAATTTGTTGATTGCATGTTCTCAATGTTCTAATTGTATTTTTGCTATAATACGGTTTGATGAATATGATTATTGATGATACCTTCATTTATTGTGGGAGTATGAACTAAACGAGATTTCTGTGTTTTTAAATTAACTATGGTGATATAGTTGGATTTCATATATTGTCACGTGGACTGAATGTTACACTTGAAATATATTAAGATATGATAAACACCAATTGGTTATACTAGAATGTCACATGATATGCAACCGTGCCATTAGATATTTGTGGGTCTGAAATTAAGAGCAACGATAAATTCCAATTTATTTGAATGGCACATTTCATGCAACCATATAATGAAGATATTTTTGAGTTTGTCGAAGTAGGATTTGCATGTTGTTACTCATACCCATAAAAGAGAAACTCGACTGTGTTCCATACTATTGTAGTGATGTTTATACTCTTATTTGTTGATAGCTTTGTATCTTTATTCGAGTTTGAAACATATTTTATAACACTTTTTTTTCTTTAATTTTTATATGTATATTTTTTTTTTCTTTACATTTGGTAAAAGTGGATGGATGATCATGGTGTATGGTTTCATTTGGTTGTCTATAAGAATAATTTTATTTGCCCAAAATTTTTGGCTTCACTTGTTAGTAACTATTGATTTTTTGATTTTATTGGTTTACATTGTCCATGATATGATCATAATGTGTTGTTTCCTTTCTCTCAATGAACATTGTAAACTTATGCATTTATGGTTTGACATATTTGGTTCTGTGAGTTGAAATTTCAAGGGCATATATATTTATATTTCTCAAGTTTCATATTTATGTTTGTATGATTTAGAGTTTATGCTTATAATTGGAACTCAAATTTCAAATTTATTGGATCAAGTTTTCCTATTGGATTGTTTTATTTATGTATGGATGGTGAGTGGATTGAGTTTCAAGTGTAAAGGCTTTATATCATATAAAAGTTAGGGTTTCAATGTAAATATTACTGTTGTAAGTCATTTATTTGATAATATTTTTCAATTATTGTGTTTGAAATGATTTTTAGTTGCAAATGGATTTTGTTTTTACATAGATGATGACACTCAAGAGTTGGGCATGGATTTTGAGTGATCTTGCTAGTGGTAGAGGGTATTACTCTATTTTAACCCTTGAGCTTGGATGTGCTTCGTATTATTGGTGGAGGTAAATGTTTAATTATGGGCTTGGATTTTCTTACTAAGTACTATTTTGACAAGTAAAACCATTTAATGATTGATCCTAATACCCACACAATAGACCTTCTTCTTGAATTTTTAGGTCAATTTATTAAGTAATTTTCAGATAAATTCATGTCAAAATTTTACAGGACATTTGCAATGATATTATTTCACTTTATTACTTATTTAATACATAACAATATGTTATATAAATAATTTTATCATTGATAATACTAGACGTGTCATAAGTATTGGTTTTATTTGAAATAATACTTTGCTTTACTTCATTAACATGCCTTCTATTTTTTACTTTGAAGGATTTTATTTGGTACTTTAAGTCAATGGTCGAGTGATAATACTCATTCACCCATTGAAAGTAACTGCTATGACGACAATTGTTAGGTTAGAAAATTGTGAAGTATTATAATAAACGAGAAATATAGTATACAACTAATTTAATTCATGAATGAATAATGTACCTCTAATGAAAGATATCAATAAAATCACTCGCATTTGCTTTCAGGTTTGCTCGAAATCCAAACTCTACAAGGTTGATTGTGCTCACACTTCGGTGGATTGGTTTCCATCAAAATATAATTTTGAAAACTTGAATTTATAACCTGGCTCAATGTTCTTTACTTCATTTTGTATCACGTTTATTCCTTTTATAATGTTCGAAAAAAAGATGTTGAACCCTTCAAAAAACATATATTGTGAGTTTTGCAAAAAATAGTTATTGGAGATTTTAAAAATAGCCGTTGAAAGTTTTCAAAAAAAAAACTTAGAAATCTTAAAAGTAACCATTAGATTTTTTTTATTTTATAAGGGCATATGTGTAAAAATATCAAATGATTTTCATTGGTTAATATCCTAAATATCTTAATTATACTAAATTGGTTAAGTATTTCTTTTTATTATCCTAATGATGATATATTTTATTTCTTAATTAAATATTATTATAATTATAATTTGTTACTTAAATATTACTTTTACTATCCTAATTTTTAAGAATATTATAATTGAGTTCTATCCTAATTATAATTATTTTTTAAAATAAAGGTTGAATTAATTTTATTTATTAATAAATATTATATTTTGATTAATATAACTATCAAATTATTTGTCTACTTTTATGTATTAACTTATCAAACGGCCAAAATCACACTTTATTATTATTTAAACAACTGAAATTGTAGAATTATTACTTTTTAAATTTTAAATAAAATTGATCAAACAACTGAACTTATATTATTTTTCACTTTTATTACTTTTATCATTTCTAATATTTTTGGAAGTGAAAATTTATTCAAACCAACCTTAGTATGGACTGTAGTGGAACGTGCCGATTCGTCCACCGCCTGCGTTCTTTTGTTTGAATTATTTATGAAGTTTTCCTACCTTTCGAATTTGACCTATTTCGGAACGATTGACGCAAAATTCAACATACAGGGGGGGTGCAAAATGCAAAAACGAAAATTTAAACGTGCACAGGCTGGACAAAAATGAACGTAACCCGGGGCCGCAGTGAAGTTTTTGCCTCTCCTATGATGCTCGATATATTATCATAACTCGACTCGCGTGAATAATTTTAATTGACGAATTCAATAAAATAGGTTCGATATATTATCATACACCATCATGCTTGCTTCAGTCGATTACGCATTTGTGTGCGCTGTGCTCGAGACTCGATTCTTTACATGTATCACGCGGGATATGATTTTGCATTGCTGTTGGACACGCAGCTGGTTAAACTTTCGGTGGGACTTCTTCAAACATAATTATATCCTCGCTGGTGCGGTCTTGCTTTCGTTTGTAGCATCGAAACTCCTCCATGCTCTATTGCATTTTGGTTTGTTCACCAGCTCAGTTTCACGTTTTTATTTTTATTTAAGATTTTTTTTTAAAAAAAATTCAATGATTGCATCTATTCTCCCTTTGATTTTTTCCATTCAAATCATGGTTCATAACTTCATATTTTAAGTGTTTTTTAAAAACTTTTTTTCGATAATATGATTCACAGTAGGCATCATTTTTATTAATTAATCGATTATATTTGATTAGGGGTGTGCACTATTCGGTTTTAACCGAACCGAACCGACCGAAACCGAATAACCAATTCGGTTCGGATTATTCGGTTCTCGGTTCGGTTTCGGTTTTGAAAAAAAAAAAATTAAATTTCGGTTCGGTTTCGGTTTCTGATTTTCGAAAACCGTAAAACCGAACCGAACCGAATTATATATATACCTATATACTGCGGTTTTGGTTTTGATTTTGGTCTAATCGGCTCAAACAAACCGCCTATATAATCTCCGTTTTCAGAGCGGTTTGCCACTTCGCTGACGCTTGCTATTCTGCAGCTGCTAACTCTAACCCTAACCCTCTCGACGCTCTCGCTCTCGCTCTCGCGCTCTCGCCGCTCTCGCTCTGGCTCTCGCCGCTCTAGCTCTCGCCTCTCTCGCTCTCGCCGCTGCGGACCTGCGATGCTGCGCCTTCATCCCTCCAGCTTTCGTCCACCCCCGGACCCCCCTCCTCCGCTGAGGACTGAGGCTCTAAGTCCCGACGCGGCGACGCCTCTCTCTGGTCAACGCTCTGAGTTTCAATTTCTCAATTTTCTACGACGGATTAAGCTGTAAGGTGAGGGTATTTAGGGTTGATTTTTTGTGAAATTAAATTAGGATTTTTTGATTTCATACTATTTTATTGTTAATCCTTTCGTCCACGGTCCACCCCCGGACCACCTCCCTCCTCCTCTCCTCTGAGGCTTTGACTTTCAGTCCCGACGCCTCAATATCTCTCTGGTCGCGCTCTGAGCTTCAATCTCTCATTTTTCTACAACGGATTAAGCTGCAAGTTGAGAGTATTTCGGAAATTATGAAATTTAGGGTTGATTTTTTGTGAAATTAAATTAGGGTTTTGTGAAATTAGGGTTCTACAACGGCATCATCGGGATCAAATTGCAAGGTTAGGGTTGAATTTTGTGAAATTAAATTAGGGTTTTTTGATTTCATACAATTTAATATGTAATTCTGTATTTTTCTATTGACAGATGTTGAACGAGGATGACAGTCAGCAGCTTTCAAGCACAAATCCAGTTATTCCAAGTCCAATGCCAATTTCTGCCTTGCAAGAAAGTTCTACGCCTATGTCTATCGAAGTTGCAAATGAGGGTAATGTATTTACGAGCAGTACAAAGCCTCCAATGCCGAGGAAAAGAATGGCAGCACGATCAGCTGTATGGGAGCATTACACAAAGTTCACAGACCCGGACAAGTCAACCAAAGCCAAATGTAACTACTGTGGTAATGAATTCTTGTGTGATTAAAAAAAAATGGTACTTCTTCTGCTGCTGCTCCTGCTGTGTTGCTCCTGCTGCTGCTGCTCCTAGCCTCCTGCTGTGTTGCTCCTGCTGTATTGCTCACTTGCTCCTGCTGTGTTGCTCCTGCTGCTGCTGCTCCTAGCCTCCTGCTCCTGCTGCTGCTGCTCCTAGCCTCCTGTTGTGTTGCTCCTGCTGTGTTGCTCCTAGCCTCCTGCTGCTTCTGCTGTGTTGCTCACTTGCTTCTGCTGTTGCTGCTCCTAGCCTCCTGCTGCTCCTGCTGTGTTGCTCACTTGCTGCTGCTCCTACTGTGTTGCTCCTGCTGCTCCTATTGTGTTGCTCACTTGCTCTTGCTGCTCCTGCTGCTGCCTGCTGCTGCTCCTAGCCTCCTGCTGTGTTGCTCCTATTGTTGAAGTATTTTGTAGCTCAGCCTGCTCCTAGCCTCCTGCTATGCTGCTGCTGCAATTTGAAGACTTAGATTCACTTGAAGTATAATGTATATCTTGTACTAAATTTTTTTTTGCCCCTTAATCTCTTATGCAAATGACCAGATTCAAATCCTGTCAATTTTCGGTTTTGCAATTCGGTTATAACCGAACCGAACCGAAATATTTCGGTTCGATTTGGTTCGATTCTATTACTGTTCGGTTCGGTTCGGTTTTGGTTTTCGAAAATTTTGGAAAATTCGGTTCGGCTGGTTCGGTTCGGTTCGGTTCGGTTTTAACTGGATGCACATCCTATATTTGACTAACGGTCAAACGTACGGAGTACCACGCAATCCGTGTCCATCGATGAACACGGAGAGCATCCGAGCAGTCAATGGCGCTGCACCGCATTGGCGTGGAACATTATTGTCGCGTCCATCCCTATCGTGCCTACCAGTAACATATTGTTCCCGTATTTTTCATAGTGGCCTACTCACTCATTCTATTTGTACAACAGTTGCAATGGGTGTTTTTGCAAATTTCTCTCAAATCTATGGAGTTTGCCGATTAACCCTCAGTAGTTTATAATTCACATCTCTCTCCCTCGCTATAATTTTTAGTTGTTATTCGTATACACCTCATTCAGCGTATAGCCCATGCCTCAGCACCCGAATGTGAAAATGTGTTATGTCTTTGTATTGTTCTCATCTTTACCAAAAAAAAGATCGGGGTAAAATGGAAATGTCGACGATGCACAATTGAACAATATTATTGAAGAAAACTGGGGTAAAATGGGAATTTCAAATGTCTAATTTGTGTATTTCATTAACTTGGGGGATGTTTTGGCAAATATGGTACAATCACCGGCGAATTTGCCATTATAAGTATTTCAGGGGTTCCGTTGTTACATCTACAACATCCAACTAGCCTGGAAGATGCCAAACAAAATTCGATCTCGACGCAAATTGACGGCGGACAATGACACCAGCGGGTAGCTTTCAATTTCAAATGCGTTATAACAATAGATCGTTTTCATTTTCTTTCAGGAAGCTGCCGCGAAGCTTCGCGCTTTCTTTATCGTCGCCTGCTCCTCCAGTGCCAATCGCGAGGCACTTCCCTCTCGGCGGACTCCCTTGCAACCACAATCCGAGTATCGGAAAACCGCTGCGAAGCAGCGAGCAGCTGTCTTCTTCTTCCTCTTCTTCCTCTTTTTCCTCGACCTTTGAAGACTGGAAGGTGAGCACTCGTATAAGCTCCGGTTTCTCCCGCTTTTGGGGGGGTCTTGGATCGGGGAAGCCTCCAGGGTTGTGGCATAGATTTGGCCGGTGTCATCTCTCCTGCTACGCAGATGGAGCCCTGGGGTGGCATGTCGCCGGGGAGGTATTTGAGGCAGTGGGACGAAGAGCAGGAGAGCAAGGAAGCCGGCGAGGGGGACGAGATCTGGTCGTCCGACGATGCGTTCGATATCCCGCCCAAGAACGCGTCCATTGAACGGCTCCAGAAGTGGAGGGTATGTTCATCTCTTAAGTGTTTCGTGATTTTGAGCTGCATTTCTTGTGATTTAGTTGAATGCGGGAGTATGAGTTGAATGGGAGTAAAACTAGGGTTAAATCTAGTACAACGTTGGACGAATAAATGTTGCTTGATTTTCTCTGATTGGAAGGGGTTAAAACTCGTAATAGATTTAAAATTTTATTTTCAGTAGCAAGCTCTGACTTCCATTTCTGCAACCTTTCCCATATTACAAGGGTTTTTGTTGGGATACATGTTTTAAGTTTAGGTTGTCAGTGCGGCGTGCATGATAAGGGTTTTATATGGAAGTTTTTTAGCCTTATGCAACATCAGAGTATAAGAAGTCAACAACTTGTGCCAACTGCTGTTTGATGTAGCATTACTTGAATAGTGCTGGAGGTTTGCTCATGGAATACTTTGTCACGCCCCAAAATTAAGACCTAATGAAAGTCGTATATCTACCTATACAATATATATATAAAACTCATACCGAATAATTATAAATATGTAAATTTTACTGTTAAAGAGAGAAAATTCTGGCTCCTAGAATCTTAAAGTTCATTCATTTTCCTCAAGAATCATATTAAAATTTTGTATGTCATCTCTCAAATTTTAACTCTAAAACTCATTATACAGTCTTTATAAAGATGAGTAATAAGGACTTGATTATCAACATGAGAATTCATAGACAAATCATAATTTAGTAGAGCACATGCGATATCATATCTTTTGATAAATGCTTGAGAGGTAAAAGAATGCGTAACACTCGGATTAAATAATACACATGTATAATTTGTAGCTATAATAAGTTATCTAACAACAAGATACATTTATAAATACAAATCACATATGCATGATATTATAAAATAATAGATAAAGAAAGTCATTAAAGATTAATAAATATGTATTTGCGATCATTACATTAGATGCTTTAGTATCGTGTTGGATGAGAGTATAAACCGAACTTGGGTTTGAGGTCTCCTCTTTGATGAGATCCAGTAAGTACAGATGGAGCGGCGAGAGTTGGCTAAGCTACATGAAACTCTTGAAACGGGTGAGCTGGTTTAGTCTGAGTATTTCAAACTTCCTTAGGGAAAGGACAATTTGTTATTTTGTGACCTTGCTAACTGCACCTGAAGCAAGTGCCTGATACCCTCTTGCATTACTCTGTCGGATGTTCATTACAATAAACAAAGCACTTGTCTTGATTCTGCGGAGTTGATTTTTGTGTAGGTGTAGCATTGCGAGGGCAACTTTGATCATGAAATTTATAAATTTGAGTGTTTAATTCTTTGTCTCTCTTCCTTTGCTGTCCCTTGTTGCCCATCTTTTGACCTTCCACACGGACTCCAAAGTTTTGGTTTTGTCCATTATACCTTTGTAGGTTTTCAATTTAGAGATTGTTAAGCCTCTAAGAATATGACCATTCATACTCTTCTTGAATTTTTTGGCACTACAAGCATATGAGGCTACCAAGGCAGAGATGAATTTTGCTATTTTATTAAATTCTATGTCAGACTCATCAATACTCATGTTGGCTTAACTTAGGAAAGAAATTATTTTTTAAACTCAGTGATTTTACTGCTCGAAAAATATCTTTTAAAAAATACTTCTATGAAATTCTCCTTAGTGATTGTAGTACTTCTAGAGTTATGCATTTATGTCTTTCACTATGAGCTGATGCTTTTTTGTAGAAGAAGAGAAAGGTGGTAAATTTGACATTGTTACTATCCTCACAGCGGTATACTTCAAAAGCCTTTTCTATCTCCTGAATTCAAGACTCCGTTTCATCCAAATTTATATTGCCTTTGAATGACAGGGGTTCAATCTTTTTTAATTCCACAATGATTTCAATTCACTTATTGAATCGACTTTTAGGCATGCTATTAGATTAGTTTGTACTATTAGAAGTGGTTGGGCAGTAGTAGGTGCTACAAAAGGAGTTTGCGTTACAATTTTAGCCATAGAAGAAGACGACTGTAGTTGGTGTTCGGATTTGAGGGAGGCCGAGGATATTTTATAATATTTTTTGGAATCTATTAGAACTCCTTGGGTTGTTTCTCCCTTACTAGGTTCACTGTTGAAGACCCAGGATACTGGAAAACTTTCATAATGGGATCCCTAACAGCTTTGACATTTTGCTCCTATTTTTCTTGTGCTGAATCACACTTTGATTTTCTTAAGTCTCAACAACATTTGAGTCAGCTTTGGGCCTATTAATACATATCTTTGATGGTATTCTAAAATACATATATAAAGTTATCATAAAAGAGAACCCAATTTACAACAAATAAGAATAGTGATCACAATAGCAATATATGTATAATAATTTAATCTATAATTTCTACCTGTACTCATGTTTCACTAAGAGATGAACATACATAAAATTAATGGTCGTAACAGTAATAAATTTTTTTTCATAAAATTGATCTTATTAGAAATACTCCATAAAAGAGGTTAGAAATATGTTGTTACTTTAATATCGGTTGATGACAGCGAAATCGATTTCTAATAAGAATGCAAATATATGTTGATATAATTATTTAATCTCAATGAGTTACAAGACATAAATAAGATAGGAAATAATATAATAAAATATAAGACATAACATTAGTATTCAAGAATATTTATAAATCAAGAAATTATTATTCAGGAGTACATGCATGGTTTTCTAGTTTGAATATATAAATCTAAACAAATGTCAAAATAATAAATAACCTTTTTTCAAATCCACATAAATGATTTTTCATATTTTCAAAATAGGTAAATATATCATAAATGCAAGACAGGATATAACATTCTCAAAATGTCAAGAAATTTTGTAAACTAAACATATGACATATATTTGTAATTTATAATTATCTAAATATTCAAATTTCAAATTAAGTTGCTAGTTGACATTAATGGTACTATCTCATTTGCTTACCTAGGAAGGGAGTGATTCCAAACGCCAAAAAACTAGTTCAAGCTTCCACATCCGAATCTAAAGCATAGAGTGAAAATAAATATAACTACCAATATCATATAACCAACAACTAAAACCTAATCTTTGGATCATTATAAAACAAACCTTATGTTCTAAGTATTAGAAGAAGGAAATAACATAGTATGAGTCTCTTATCAATAGCATACATTATCCAAAGATATCTCCTACAGTGATAGTTTGCATTTGGTCTCAATAATTTAATCTCACTATTCACTATTTGAAAAATAATGCCTTAACTAGATGAGTATCTAATGCATCCAATGCAACAATATGGCATATCTGCACCTCTCCATCTCTACTTCGCAACTATTTTTTTTTTTATTTAATTTAAGATGCATACACAGTATTACAAAATTAAGGAGTCGAAGGGACAAAAAAAATTTAAGCTTCTTAGGTTGAAATAAGAATCTCAGTATGTAGCATGACATCAAAATCACAAACAATATTTGTATAGGCTTCCAAAAGGATCATGTAATCTTTAGAGCATGGTTTAAAATTTTGGCCGAAATCGAAACATTTTGCCCTGGGTTTAGGTTTTGGATTTCAAAAATATATTATTTATATTTATATATTATAATTATATTATAAATTATTATTAGTTCAATAATTAAGTCTTTAATTGGGTTTTAATTGAGATCTGGGTTCGAATTCAATAAAGTGCAAATTTTGAATTCTCATATATTTTTTTTACCAAAAAATATTTAATTAATACTTTAAAAAAATTTATATATACATTTTTTCATTTGTAAATTTTTTAAAATATTTTTAAATTCAAAGTCAAAGTTTAGTTAAAAAATTTTAAAAATAATTTGACCGAAATCGAAATGTGACCGAAACGATCGAAACGAAATCGAAACGACGGAAACGGATCGGTTTCGGAGTGCCAAAACCGAAATTAAAATCGAAACTTAAAACTTTGCTCTAGAGTGCAATATTAAAAATAAGAAAAGAGAATGGAAATCAACCTAAACTCACTATCAAGTCTCATGCCGTTGTCAAGTTCCATGCCATTACGCTGTGCATTGGAGGTTTTTAGAACTATTTTAGGAAAACAATAAGTTTCACAACGAGGTCCAAAAGGTTCTGTTTTGTTTTTTTCGGTTTCCACAACTTGCTGCATCACTTTTTGCCTATAGGTTGGGGCAATGGACATGCTTAATAAGGTTCTTACAAAGCAAAGTCCTCGTGGTGAGATAATTAAATATGCTCATTGTCTTTACCCGGTTTTCCTTGTCGTTATATCATGGTGTGGATTGTATCATTTGTCAATCCTTGGAAAATGAAGGCTATAATAATGTGAAGCTAATTACTTTATGCTAATCTTACCTCTATGTTTAGATGAAAGAATGGGTTTTGTATTGTTTTGGGTTAACCATTCATCAACGGCGCACCAACTATGTTAGGCCTTTGCTTTGTATGGGAGCTTAAGTTGGTTTACAATTTTTTGCATTGAACTATTTCCTCACTGTTATAATGAAGACACATCTGCTAGGAAGAAAGTAGGATTGGTTCTGAACTGAGAGGGAGAAGCTTATTTATTTATTGTCAAACTTTGAACAGCAAGCAGCACTTGTGCTTAATGCAGCCCGCCGTTTCCGATATACTCTGGATTTGAGGAAGGAGGAAGAGAGAGAGCAAATAAGGAGGAAGATACGGGCCCATGCTCAAGTTATTCGGGTATTGGTTTTTTCTTCTTATAGATCACACTGCTATTTTCCTTAGGTTGTTTGCTTGATCATCTGGATTTTTTCCAGGCAGCATTTCTCTTCAAGAAGGCTGGAGAGAGGGAAAAACCAGGTAATTTTTAAGTACATTAGATTTCTTTGATTCATCTGAGAAATCATTTGTGGAATCTAGTTTTTTATGGAAATCTAGTTTTTTTTTTTTATTCTCGGTCTGTCCCCAATCTTTTTGGTAGTGTCACTTGATTCCATGTTTTCTTGTGAACCTCAGTTTGAAAGATTGTTTCACTATGGAAAACTTATTGATGGATAAATGTGATCTTATCCTAAGATTAATGGTTTTAATTCATATGTGCTAGTGTTGATTGAATATTTTGGTTTTAGACATACGACATGTGTCAGTTCTTTGAATCTAAAGAAACAGTTTGATTTAATTTGTTTGTTTTCCACCTCTCAAAGCTTGTTGTACCAATTAAACTTGTGAATATTTCTTTTCCTAGTTTTACCTTTTCCATTGCTGCCTCTATGTCTTTCTGCAATTTTCTTTTCTTTGGTAGAGTTGCTTTTGATCTAGTCTTAGGTCATAATGTTAATCTTCTGGGTTTTGGTTGCGTGCGGTTAGGGACTAGCCTTTTCAGAATTGGATATCTGTCATGTTAATGTACCTCACATATGCTTTTGAGTCAGAAAATGTCAGCTTTCCTCTTGCAAAAGTATTGTTTAACTCAGTTGTTGGATCTTACTTTTGATACTTCTGGAGGAACACTGGTACTTTCTACAGGTAGTTATGGAATTGGAATGGAACAGCTTACTTCTGTGACCAGGGACAATGATCTTCCTAAACTGCAAGAGTATGGCGGGGTAACTACTTGTGAAAGATTATATGTATTTGCTTGTCATGGATCATATATTATCTACTATCTTCAGGTCAAAGGGAAATTTGTGGAGTTGATGAGTGGTTTTCAAACATGTTTAGAACAGATTTAGATTTAAGGAATTAGTTGAGATGATGCTGACTTATAGTTTATTCAATTCTGACTTAAAAGTCTTTTCAAATATCTCAACTACAAAGTTAGAAGGGGATTGATGGAAAAGATGCTGAATTATAGTTCTATAATTCTGCAGGTTAAAGGTCTCTCGAATTTGCTGAAAACAAATGTGGATAGGGGAATTATTGGAGATGACACTGATTTATTAAGTAGGAGGGATGCTTTTGGGGCTAATACATATCCTCAGAAGAAAGGAAGAAGTTTTTGGGTATGTTTGTTGCTACATTTTTATCAAAATTTCTGGTTTCTGCTCCTTAAAATTATTAATTTCTTGAAGCATGTACTATTTTGCTACATGTAGGTTTTCCTCTGGGAAGCTTGGCAAGACCTGACACTTGTCATTCTTATGGTAGCTGCAGTTATATCTTTAGTCTTGGGCATAAAGACAGAGGTGAACTTAACTACATAATTTTATAAAGAAATTCTTTTCTGTTCTAATTATTTAAGTTTCACAATATGCTTTCCATGACATAATAATCAATATCTGCACTGACATGAGAATGCATACTATGTCTGGTCTTTGTGTAAGTTTTTATTTCTCTTTTAGATGGGTTTCTCTTTATGACAATTTATCCTGTGGAATTTCCTGTAATCTATGCTTCTTAAAAACAACTGATGCTCTATTTTTTTAAAAGCCAATCAGAAAATGTTCAAACACCTGCCAGAATAGCATTTTTTTGGTGTAAGAGCGTAATGCAAGTATTTTGGCATGAGCTTCAGTTTAGGGGAACCAGACAAGTTGAAATGGGTGTGGAACCATCAAATTTTCCTTAATTTCAGTGTCATATTCTAATTGTTTCTTTGGTCCAGTCATTTCCATTCTTTTTATGTTGCTTATCTTGTTTTTATTAAAATTTATCTTAGTTTACACTGTTTTTCCTATTTTTAGTTTCAAAATTTCTTCAATTTCATTTACTTTTCTCCTTTGGTTAGGGCATTAAAGAAGGATGGTATGATGGTGCAAGCATTGCCTTTGCTGTTATCCTGGTTATAGTTGTGACAGGTACGCTATCTTTAACGCACATATTTATTTTGTAAAGCATGTCTTTCTTTCTCACATATCTCTCTGCCTCTCGATTATTGTTTTGTGTAATTGGGAAGCTGTTTAGATTGCTTTCTGCTGCTAATTAGTTCAAAGTTAGGTATTTGATGACCGAGTATGTGATCTGAAATACCTTAGTTACTAGTCTAGTATGATGGACTTCTGTCACTGGCAGTGGACTGCCACTTGAAACATTAGCCTTTTTAAGCTTGAGCCCACTTTAGCCCATTAAAATCTCTAGTACCTGAGAAATTCTTGAAGATCAGTAGGAATGATATATGCTAAAATGCCATATGACCTGTTAGTTTGAGGCACAAAAGGTCAAGCAAGTAAAATAGGTTATCCATGAGGAATTGCATGCATGGATTGCTGCTTGATCCACAGAAGCATATATAAGTTTATTAATGACAGAATACTTGCTTATGATAACTTTGTTTAAATAGGAAAGAAAATCAATTCAACAGTATGTATTGTGTGTTTAATGTGCACGCACATTGCACACATGAACTTTGTTCAAGTTTGGTTAAATACGATCTGCATTTCAATAAACATTCTAAGTGCCAATGTATACATTTTTCATTTTGCTAGTTTCTTCTTTTTCTACCAGCGGTCAGTGACTACAGGCAATCACTTCAATTCCAAAATCTGAATGAGGAGAAACAAAATATATGCTTGGAGGTCTGTGTACTACTACAAATTGAGTATGTTATACGAATTGTTATGTTAGAAGTGATGGTACCTATTCAGTGGAACTGGTCAACATATATGATACAGGTAATTAGAGGTGGAAGAAGACTCAACGTTTCAATATTTGACCTGGTAGTTGGTGATATTGTTCCTCTTAAAATAGGTGATCAGGTAACCAGCCAATACCTGTTGCTTGCCTGCTTAAATTCTCTCATTCCATGCACCAGAAGTAATTTGAATTATTGAAATTGCCTTTTAGGTACCAGCAGATGGAGTTCTAATTTCTGGTCATTCTCTGGCCATTGATGAATCTAGTATGACCGGAGAGAGCAAAATTGTAGGTCTCTTCTATGTTTTTCAGTCATCTTTCTATAAAATTTTCAAACAATGTCATTATCTTTGCCTTCCCCTGCAGGTTCACAAGGATCAAAAGGCACCTTTCTTGATGTCAGGATGCAAGGTTGCTGATGGATATGGTACTATGCTGGTCAGTGCTTGCTATGTAATCATGTTTTTCTTGATAAGAATAAGCTATTTAGGACAGTTCTGATCCCTTGAATAACTTTAATCTTTTTGATGTTGTGCTTGGCAAGTTAAGGATATGATATTAGTGATTCTTTTGAAGCAATATCACTGTAGCGAGAATTACTTTTCCCTTAAATAACTAATATCAACAGAAGATATTTCTGCCATAATAATCCAGAGAAATGCACTAAGCATGCAATAACAAGTACACTATGCAAATACAAATATACTGAGGTGACTAGGGCTGTAAATGGGGTTGCACAAACCTGAAGTTACATTGATATTTTGGTCCGGGCTGAAGTCTGAAACATCGTGGCTGAGCTGGCAAGTTCCCATGCCTGTCTGATCTAGGCTTCTTGGGAGGCCAACATGTTCCTAGAAATTGCTCGCTGGGCATCCTAACAAATTCAGTTCCTACTGCGAGGAACAATACATTTCACAGAATTATACTAAGAAACCAAACATTATTGGATATTTTAAGATTGTGATAGATGATCCCTGTCTTTTGGTCACAATGCATCACAATCTTTCAACTGTTTGTCATGTCTGCCTCAACCGTCCACTCGTATTTATGATTCTAAAGGAGTGTCCATGAGTGTGGTATTATTCTGCTTATTCATGCATCTAAACATTTAGAAGAATCCTCAGCATATTTGAGAAATCTGACAAAAAGCAATCAGTAATGGAAGTTCCATTATTGTAATTTTTCCAATATGCATCATTGACAAATTAGTTTGTGATATGGAGAATATCCTT
Source organism: Trichopus zeylanicus subsp. travancoricus (assembly GCA_005019695.1). Classification (NCBI taxonomy): domain Eukaryota; kingdom Viridiplantae; phylum Streptophyta; class Magnoliopsida; order Dioscoreales; family Dioscoreaceae; genus Trichopus; species Trichopus zeylanicus. The sequence goes on from RXID01014378.1 coordinate 132,430, forward strand.
GCTAATGTGTTCCAAAAAATGGATTTATATTTTTGCATGGATTGTTTAGTTCTTATCTTGATTCTTGGTGGTTGATGTTTCTTTAGAGTCATCCAAGCACTGAAATAATGTGCCTCCATTCATTTAATATCTAGGTGACTGCTGTTGGAATCAATACTGAATGGGGCTTATTGATGGCAAGTATATCAGAGGAAAATGGTGAAGAAACTCCTCTGCAGGTTTCTTTTCTTGTCTTTCATACTATAATCATTCCTTTTAAATGCTTTGATTAATGTAGTCATTATGATTTTCCTTGTACTATTTTGTTGTAAAAGGTACGCCTGAATGGTGTGGCTACACTTATTGGCATAGTAGGGCTTACCGTTGCTGTTGTGGTTCTTATTGTCCTTTTCGCAAGGTAGATCGTATTTCTTTATGGATTTTAAAATTACTATATATAGAAATCACTCAAACTATCCCCTTCTCATGATGAATTCCAGGTACTTTACTGGACATACCACGAACCCTGATGGTTCTGTTCAGTTTATCAAGGGCCAGACTAGTGTAAAGGCTGCTATAAATGGAGCTGTCAAGATCTTGACAGTTGCGGTACGTATTTTTATTTTAGTCATCCTTTTGTGCCTCTATTCTTCAAATGGCTAACCAACAGTTTGTTCCCATAGGTGACGATTGTAGTGGTTGCAGTGCCTGAGGGCCTTCCACTAGCTGTCACTTTGACGTAAGTACTTGTTTTTCTCTAGATAATTTCCTTTCTGTGAGAATTCTTCTTTGCTTTTGGAAAGCTTATGGTATCTAATTATTCTGTCAGACTTGCATATTCAATGCGTAAGATGATGGCAGACAAGGCTCTGGAACGTACCGTTCTCAACTTTGATATGATGATGCATCCTCTTTTTATTTTCTGATTTTTTTCTATTGTACAGGTACGGAGGCTTTCAGCTTGTGAAACCATGGGATCTGCTACAACAATTTGTAGTGATAAAACTGGGACTTTGACCTTGAATGAGGTAAGTTGTAGTATTATGTAAGTCCATCCCATTGTACATGCTCATTTAATGTGAACTTAACAAGTATAGTATGGTGACAAATAGATACATTATATGAAGGCGTTTAACTTAAGTTTGTCTTCTTTGTTATGGTGCATTAGATATCTTGCACCTGAAATCCCTCCCTTTTAAAAAGTTCAGCTGTGTTCCAGATGACTGTGGTGGCAGCATATGTGGGTGGAAAGAAGATTGATCCTCCAGTTGATGTTGGATTGTTGTCTTCTACTGCATCCTCTCTATTAATTGAAGGAATTGCACAGAATACAACAGGCAATGTCTTTTTGCCAGAGGTAATCTGTCATATATTGTGGATTGATAGTAGTGGAGCATTCAGATTATGTAACTTCACCATGTTCTTCTCAACCAAGATTTTATGTTGAAGGCCCAAATGATTTTTTTTTTCCATTTCTATTGATACAATAAAAGGAAAAAAGAAATCCTCCTGACTTTATATTGTGGATATGTCTTCCTGTTCAGGAGTCCATCATATTTCATGTTAAGACCATCAGTTCAATTCTCAGATTGACTGAGACCTTTTGTTCTCAAAAATTTAATTTGTTCTTTCATTTCAACTTTTTGTGATCTAAAAGCAAATGCTTCTCTTTTTAAAAATAAATTTACTGCTTTCATAATTTGATTTCCAATATTTGCAGGATGGAGGAGCTATTGAGGTTACAGGCTCGCCTACTGAGAAAGCTATCCTTTCCTGGGGGGTCAAGGTACAACACCATTTTGGTCAAGAGATTCCTTCTTTGCTTAACCCTCATCAAATAATTGACTTTGGTTGTCTGGTAGCTTGGCATGGAGTTCAATGACATGAGATCAAAATCCTCAATTCTACATGTCTTTCCTTTCAATTCAGAGAAGAAACGTGGTGGTGTTGCAGTCCATGTGGTAATTGCTACACAATTTGTTAAACTGAACCACCTCATTGGTTCTATATTTGGTATTGATTAAAACATACTTTCATCTCATCAGAACATTTCTCTTCTTTCAATTAACAAGCCCATGATTGCTGTATGCTTTCATTTTGGGAGTTGGTTCTTTGTTTTAAAATCATGCTTATTGCTCTTAGTTATGGATAGCACAATGATCAAATGTACAACATTTCTTATCTGGTTTCTTGGTGGAAACTCAAATTTCTTTCCTACAATTTTTCTATTTTGATTTGGTTATCATGCTTATAATTTCAGGCAGAAACTGATGTACATATCCACTGGAAAGGGGCTGCAGAAATTGTCCTGGCCTCATGTACAAGCTGGCTTGATGCTGATGGTTCAATTCAGCCAATGAACGATAAAGTAAAATCTCATTTACTATATCAACTAATAATTTTTACTTTTTATACCTATGAAAGCTAACCTTGCTATTGCAGGTGAACACATTCAAAGAATTCATCGACAGCATGGCAGCTAAGAGCCTCCGGTGTGTTGCCTTTGCTTATAGAATTTATGAAATGGAAAAAGTTCCAAATGAGGAAGAAAGAGACACATGGGCGCTACCTGAGGATAATTTGGTCTTGCTTGGTATTGTCGGAATAAAGGTGCATGCAGACAAATTTTGGCCACCATGAACCTCGTTCGCTCTGGAATTTGCTTCAGCCAATTCCCATTTGTTCTTTTTGTGCACATTATGATTTTTATTTGTCCATGTTTCCTTTTTTGACATGACACATTCTATATCCCTTCATCTTAAATAGCTGACATAAGTAACATTATTTTAGCTTTTGAGGTTCAGATTTTGGTTAGTGGTGAGACTACTGAAGGTTTCGTGTGGTTGATGGGGTAGCAATGGTAGGATGGATGACAGAACATATAAGATGATGTGTAAATCCCATTGTCATTGAAGAAACATAATTGGATCATAGCTGAATATTCTAGTTCTACTTGCTGGATAGAACTGAAGGACTGCGTATTTTCTTGTTCTATTAAGTGATTTGTGAAAGTTTTACTCAGCTTTAAGGCAATACTTATGGTTGGGGTGGTGAAGTTTTGGTGCCTATGAAGAGGTAAATATAAAAAAGTAGTGTTGCTTTTTTATGCTAGGGTGTCATTGTAGATGTTTGAAGAACTACATTTTGTGGCCAGCTTCCAATACTTCTTTTCTTAAAACTGCGAAGGAAGTATTTGCATACATGTGGTTTGCAAAATCAAAGTACTTGCATACGTGTGGATTTCAGAATTATATCAGTGTATTAATGAGAAATTTAATCTGGAATATGTGTTGCCTCCACAATCCTATTGGTATAATGTAGAAGATTTTCAGTTAATTTCAAACTTTGGATCAGGGCTGCACAGTGGTAATGGTCCCCGTCCTGCATAATTAACCAATTTATTATGCTAAGCATTTCATGGCTGGGATATCTTCTACTAATTGCCAACTTAATATCTTCACTCTATATGTGCTCATAATTTGTTGATTTGCAGGATCCTTGTAGGCCAGGTGTTAGAGATGCTGTACAGCTATGTACCAAAGCAGGTGTTAAGGTAAGGTTTGATGCTTCTCCACAAGATAGAGTAGGCCAATTGTTTCATGCATGGTTGAAAAATCCTGGTTTTAGTTTCGGCATTTTGGTTGCTTCGGATGCCCACAAGGGGGGACTGACCTGCAGGAGGTGGAGGCATTGCAAAGGGTGGTTGATGGCTGGGAACAGGACCTGATCCCATACTGGTTTGGCACCCAGTTTTGGTTTTAAAAGTTTGGTTTCATGTGGTGCAGAATGACTTTGTGGCGGGTTGGACATTTGCTTATTTTGATATTTTTTCTGCTGCTATTCTGGGTGACTTCATGTGGTTCTCTTGAGTGTTCAGGACTCAAATTGGTTCAGTTTGGATGTGCATGTAGGTGGATAATATGAACTCTTAAAATCCTTCAGGAGGGTTACATCTACAGAGCACCTTTGGATGATAAATTTGGTTGTTTACTCCAAAATATTCTTATATTTGTATGCAAGAAAATGCTATGTGATCTAATTGGACCACTTCCAAGGAAGCGCCTTAATTTAATGCTTCCTAGTTCTGAAATCAGGGTTCCTTGCTGCACCCTGTGTTTTGGTTGTTGATCTTTCTCTCCAGTACTACAATTTACAAGCCAGTATTTCCTGATCTGAGGGGATAGCTATTGTTATAGCTTCTGAAATTTTTATATTGCACATCTTCTGCAAGTATATATTCGAAATTGTAATCTGGGGCTATTTGATTCTTTATTTCACAGCACTGTCTTCTCAGCATAGACCTCATTCCATTTGCTGGTCTGTCCACTACATTTCATATGAAGGGCCTTATTCTTTTGCTTTTATATATTGCTTCTATTTTTGTTTTTGTAATGGTTTACACAATGTTCTATGTTTAATTATTGTTATCTTTTGCCTGATTTATGCTCTCGGTTTTTGTGCTTGCTAGTAAGTTTCAAACTGGTGCTAACTATGGGTTATTAGGTGCGGATGGTTACTGGGGATAATCTCCATACAGCTAAAGCCATAGCCCTGGAATGTGGGATACTTGATTCCGAAGCCAGTGCCATGGAGCCCAATCTTATAGAAGGGAAAGCGTTCCGAGCATTGTCTGAAAAGGCAAGGGAAGCAATAGCTGAGAAAATATCCGTAAGTCTAAGATTGCTATCCTCCATTTGTAATTGCAATAAAACTTTAAATAGTTGGTTTTGATGGGATCGAGTTAACCAATACTTCAAGCAAAATAGGTTCTGTTATATATGATTTTTGTAACATGGAATAGATGGTTCTTCTCTTATCATTGCCAATGTGTGAATTAACTATAGGTGATGGGAAGATCTTCTCCTAATGACAAGCTCCTCCTTGTCCAAGCATTGCGAAAGAAGGGCCATGTTGTTGCTGTCACTGGAGATGGAACTAATGATGCTCCTGCATTGCATGAGGTTTTTCCTGGTTCTAGACCACACTAACTACTGCCCTATAACTAGCATATGATATCTTATTCGTCATTATCTTGTTTTTAGGCAGATATTGGCCTTGCAATGGGGATTCAGGGAACTGAAGTTGCAAAGGAAAGCTCAGACATCATTATTCTCGATGATAATTTTGCATCAGTTGTAAAGGTTTGGCTGCTATATAATTGAGAATGCATTACATCTTCTCCAAAAGTTTTACATTGCAGGGAAATCTTATGTTCTTGACATCTTGTCATCATTTTAGGTTGTTCGCTGGGGTCGTTCTGTGTATGCAAACATTCAAAATTTTATCCAGTTCCAGCTCACTGTCAATGTTGCAGCACTGATTATTAATGTGGTTGCTGCTGTTTCTTCTGGAAATGTTCCTCTAAATGCTGTTCAGGTCCTAATTTGTTCACTTTGTTTGGTAGAATTATAGGAGATGGACTACTCATTTCACATTGCTGCCATTGAGAAGAATTCAACTATATTTTAGCCATTGATTAACCTTGGAATAAAAGTTAACTGGCAAAACTAAATAAAATGACAATTGTTTTGGATCTTTTTTTGTGAGGGATATGTTGTCCATCACTTAACAAGATTAGCTATCTCCAAACTGTACGATAATTGTGGCATGCAAGTTAGATGTGATTTAATTATTGTATTGCTTTTGTCACTAGTGTCATTTGTCTTGTAATTTGCCAGATGTCACAATGTGGTTGGCCCGCAGACTAGCAGTCTGTCTTTCATGTAGCACAGTAGTTATGTTTGTTGTGTGTTAATAGGAGTGAGTTACACAAGCCTCAAGCTAAAATTGTTTTCTATTTTGGAGTCATATGGCTTCTATTGTAGGCCAGATCAAGCGTGTTGTTTTTTCTGTCACAAGAAAAAAATCTGCATTAGTCTGGAACTTAAGGTACCGTTTGGTTCATAATTAATATTAGAATCAAGATCAAGAGTAGTGAATCACTTTTGTAAACTAATATTTTTTTATTAAAATTAATCCTATAATTATTTAAAATGCAAAAACTATTTAATTTTTTATAATAATTTAATTTAATAGCAGTGTAAAATAAGTAATATTAATTTTGTAAGAAAAAAAAAATTTTGAAACAAGTTGGTCCTGATTTTGATCCCAAACCAAATGGTGCTTTAAATGACTATATCCCTCTATTTGTCTTGTAGTGACTTATTTTTGTACTTTTTATTTTTCTCTTCTTTACAGACTGCATCTACATTTTCTTTGCTTGAACAGCTGCTGTGGGTTAACCTCATTATGGACACTCTAGGTGCCTTAGCACTGGCAACAGAGCCACCAACAGACCATCTGATGGGAAGGCCTCCGGTTGGTCGAAGGTTAGCCAGAATCCCTTTACTTTTTTGGTTTTTCTTTGTGGTAAGTCAGAGTTTCTTTTACTTGAAGTTTGACTTCAAGGGAGATTTCTTTGTTGATTGCAAGTCAAGATTTTGGTCAATATACTATGCCATCTGAATAATTTGCATAACTCTTCATTGTTTGTTTTGATTTCTCTAGTTTGTTTAGCAAACTTCTGGATATATTTGGTGTCTTGTTATTTCTTTTGTCTTCGGGATTCTAATGCTGACAGCAGCTGCTTATTACTTCTCTAACATTCACAGGGAACCGCTTATAACAAATGTGATGTGGAGAAATTTAATTGTCCAGGTATGCATTTTTGTTGATACTTGAAATGCTCGTTTTGTGATCATAAATGTTTGTTGATATGCTTTTCTTCTTTAAATCTCTCCTTTCCTTGATCATGTTGTCCTATTGGCTTTCCTCTTTTTTCTTTTGTTGTGTTTGCAAACAGGCTTTATATCAAGTAGCAGTCCTACTTGTGCTTAACTTCGGTGGTAGGAGCGTCCTGCATTTGCAGAATGAAACAAAAGAACATGCTGATAAAGTGAAAAATACCTTCATATTTAATTCGTTTGTCCTTTGTCAGGTAAGCATAATTTCTCTTCATACTAAATTAATTTATTTAGAGCATGACATTTGCTGGCCAATATAAATTGTTTCTCCCTCCTTGAAGAGAGACTATTTTAGTGGTTGTTGATGTTTATGCATCCTTATTATACAGGTATTCAATGAGTTCAACTCTCGAAAACCAGATCAATTCAATGTCTTCGAGGGAATCTCCAGGAACCACCTCTTTATAGGGATTGTTGGTATTACCATAGTTCTGCAGGTGAGAACGAAAATTAAGATGTTACCTCTGTTTGTGCATTTGTAAGTTGTCACTCATTCTATCCGGTTATTATGTTTTACCTCCTGTAGGTTATAATCATTGAGTTTCTGGGAAAGTTCACCTCTACAGTCAGGCTTGATTGGCAGCTTTGGCTTGTTTCAATTGGCATCGGTTTCATAAGGTATAAGCGACTGAACTGTTGTTAGCAAAAACAAAAAACAAAGTCACAAGTGAACTCATTAGGCCTTCATGGATATTATAGCCTAGTTCTAATGTAGGGTTTTTGTTCTGTGACTTGTCCTTTGAGCAACTACCAACTATTGGCGATTAACTTGAAAATCTAATATCCCGCTGTCCCTAAAGTCAATACTGCACTAGTTTGACATGCACCTTGTGCATGGATACCTCTTTAGATCAAATGACTAGGCATCTCCAATGACAGCTTTAAAATGCCTTGTGCAGTCACTGACAAATTTAGTAATGTTTTTTCTGGTTCTTCAGCTGGCCTCTGGCTCTGCTGGGAAAGCTCATTCCGGTCCCTAAGATTTCACCAGGTGAATATCTTCAGAGGATCTGCTGGTGGCGAAAGCGTCAAGGTTCAGTTCTACTACACTTTATTGTTACACTTCGTTATTCCATGTGAGAAACCTAGTAGTTCAAGTGACATGCTTATTATTTCACCTGACAATACAGACGAGGATGAGCACGAGAACTCAAATGAGCAGGCATAGCTAGCTCGTATACATATTTTGGCAGCTTTGAATGGCAAGAATTCGTACTTAGCCTCGGTGTGCCTCCTGGTTCTGTAAGGTCTTCTGTTTCAAAACTTAAAACCTTGCAGAAAGCTGTTGTTGTTGTTGCCTGCCACAGACACAGATAGTCTGGCTTTTATGCTTTGGATGTATAGAAATGAAATTATCCAAAGCTGTTTGTGAAATTAGTTGGAAATGTTTTCGATGTTTGCCTTGTGCACTGTGCCAGAAAAGGGGGAAGTTTTTGAGTCCAATAAACTTTTTTAATTTCTAATCGTCCTCTCGTGGGGGAGGCAGTCGTCTAGTTGGACAGGTAGGAAAGCACAGGGGAGTGGATGGGTGCGTGTGACAAGAGGGAGCTTCCCAGGTTTGTTGACAGGAAGGGGAGCGATGAGCAGGATGGGCGGATGTATGCGCGTAGGGGACGAGCGGGTCGGTCGGTTGATATACAGGAGGGCGTGCACAGGGGGCTGGAGCCAAGGGTTGGTCGGTAGAGAGTAGTAACGAGTGCATGGATGGGCACACACAGAGGGGCGTGCGCACATATGGCAAGGAAAGATAAAAGGAACTTGTGGGTCCGAAAAACAATTAAAAAATTTTGTTAGATTAATCAAATTATAAACTTTTGAGAAATTTATAAAAAATCACTTAAATTAATTGGTGCATGTAAAAGTGTTGGCCTTTGGAAACTGTGGGATCATTTGGAAGAATCCATATATATATTTGATATGACAGTGGGTGATTTGTGCACTCAAAAATTTTTTTTCCTTCAACATGCTTGCTTAAGACTGCTTTTACAAAAAACCTCTAGAAAACGTTTAGTTTGAAATAATTTTATTTTTTGGACTAATTAATTTTGATTTAAATTAAAATTGAGCTAAAATACTATTAAAAAAATATATGATCATCTCTTTTTTTTAGTTTCAAACCAAATAGGCCCCTAAAAAAATCATTTATAACATATTTAGTTATAAAATGACCATTTTGCCTCTTCTTCTCTTAATTAATTTACCAATATTTATGTTTCAAGTAAGAAAATATTGAAAGATACAAGTTCAAAGGGAGAATGAAGAGGAATGATATTGGGATTCGCAGCAGCGGAAGGTTCACGAATCACCTTATTCTCAAACAACATAAGAAACGAAAAGTAATATAAGATAAAAGAAAATAACAAGGTAAGACAGTAAGAGATTCACTATCAATAGATAAAGGCTTTTACAATAGTCTACAAGAAAGACTTCACTCTTTCTTACTCAACTAAACTCTTTCACCAAGCCTTGGCAACGCTTCCACCTTCAGAGAGAATCTCCAAGAGAGCATCACGAAGAACCACCACGAGAGACCACCGAGAAGCACTAGAAAAACCCACACACGAGAGCCGACACTCTCTCTCTTTCTCTTATCTCTATTCTCTCTATTCCTCTCTCTCTATTTCTCTCTAGTTCAACCTCAAACTGCGCCACACATAAGCCCTATATATTATAGTATATTTATAGACTCTTATTGGGTTCGAGTTTTATTGTAATTAAAACTCCTAATAATACAAATCAATCATAAATCTAAATTCAACTTTGGATTCCTACTTTAACTCAAACTCTAATTCGAGTTTGAGACACCTAAAACTCAACAATCTCCACCTTGGCTTGAACTCAGGGGTGCCACCATCACGAATCTTCAGCCGTCATCTCTCATCCAGCCCCTACCTCTGGACTACTAGCTTATTCAGCTAATCGCAAGACGCGAGCTCGAGGCAGCCTCAAATTTGCTCTTCATGTCTACAGTCTTGTACTCTTTGAAGCTTTTCGGATGACTTGTGTCTGCTGTTGTAGTAAAAGTAATTCGAGGAGAACGTTTATCTCATCAAATTACTCCGCGTATCATGCTTCCTCTTCATTACTGTAGCCATCAAAACTCCACCTGCAATGGTATTCCCTATTAATCGATAAACATTGCCGCACTTCTCACCTTTCATCAGGATTCTAATACCATGTGTCACCTTCATAACTCCATCTCTTACTGAATAATTACAGCCTTTTGAGTCCAGTACAACAAGTGAAATTAGATTCCTTCGCATCTTGGGGACATGTCTCACCCCAATAAAAGTATAAATCACTCCATCAAACATCTGGATTTTGACTATTTCCACACTAGCGATCTCACAGGCAGAATTATCGTCCAACCAAATAGTATTTTTCTTCTTATTCTCCTCATAAAAAGCAAACCAATCCTTCCTGGAGCAAATATGATAAAAACTACCAGAATCTAAAATCCACTTACCAGAAGTGCCGATTTCTGCAGATACTGCAATAACGTTTCCATCCGCACTATTCTCAGAAGTATCATCCGCTATTGTCGTCGTCATATTGGAGGACTCTATCTTTCCACGTTCAAGACAATACCGTCTAATGTGGCCATACTTCTTACATGAATAGCATTGTACTTTCGCCTTCAATTTTGATCTGGACCGTTGCTTGCCTTCTCCACGTTCTCTTAATCTTCCTCTTTCGTGAGCCACCAATCCTTCACCAAACTCCATATTAATGTTGGAGTTTCTCATTCTCTCATTAGAAAAAAGACTAGTTGTCACATCTTCCATCTTGAGAATTTCTTTACCATAAAAAAGTATGGTTACAATATGATCGTACAAAGCAGAAAGAGACATCAGGAGAATTAGCGCCTTATCATCCTCTTCAAACTTCACATCAACTTTCAGCAAGTTATTGATAATCTTATTGAAAGCATTTAGATGCTGTAATATAGTTGTACTTTCGCTCATTCGCAGTCCGTAAACTGTTGTTTCAAGTAGAACTTGTTCGTGAGGGTTTTTGACATGTACAACTTCTCGAGTTTTGTCCAGATATCTATCGTTGTCTCTTCGTCAATGACATTGTACAAAACCTCATCAGTCAGACTTAGAATAATTAAATTCAATGTCTTTTGATCTATCTCCTCCCAGTCTTCATCGCTCATCTTGACCGATCTCTTTTCTTTTCCCTCTAACGTTTTTTGTAGACCTTGAAAAGTAAGAACCGTTTTCACCTTCTTTTGCCATAAGACAAAATTTATCTTGCTGTCAAACTTCTCTACCTCGAATAAGGATTTTGCCATCTTGGTTGTTTACTCTTAAACTCTGATGTCAATTGTTGGGATTCGCAGCGGAAGGTTCACGAATTATCTTATTGTCAAACAACACAAGAAACGAGAAGTAATATAAGATAAAAGAAAATAACAAGATAAGACAGCGAGAGATCCACTATCAATAGATAAAGGCTTTTGTAAGAGTCTATAAGAATGACTTCACTCTTTCTTACTCAACTCTTTCACCAAGCCTTGGCAACACCTCCATTTTCAGAAAGAAGCTCCAAGAGAGCACCACGAGGAACCACTACGAGAGACCACCGAGAAGCACTAGAAAAACCCACACACGAGAGCCGACACTCTCTTTTTCTCTTCTCTCTATTTTCTCTATTTTTCTTTAGTTCAACTTCAATACTGCGCCACATATAAGCCCTATATATTATAGTATATTTATAGACTTTTATTGGATCCGAGTTTTACTGTAATTACAACTCCTAATAATACAAATTAATCATAAATCTAAATTCAACTTTAGATTCCTACTTTAACTCAAATTCTAATTCAAGTTCGAGACACCTAAAACTCAACAGAATAAGAGAAATAGTTAGAGAGAAAAAGAAAACCCAACGAAAGAAAGAAAAGGAAAGAAAAATAAATGATAGTAATGGAAGATGAGGAGAATGAGAAGCAAGAAAAAAATTATTAGTACAGAAAAAAAGAAAAAAAGAAGGATGCTGATGATTGTGATAGACGATAAGAAGAAGACGGTGATTGTGGTGGAGGAAGAGAAGAGTTGGTTGGGGTCCTAAGGATGATGAAGAAAAGGATTAAAAGTGAAATTTTAAAATTAAATTCCTTAATGATTTCTTTTTTTAACATTAGTTCAATTTTTAGTGATTTATATATAATTATGAAAATATCAAGGATTTATACGTGATATTTAAAGAATTAAGGATTCATATTTTAATTAAGGACTCTTATTTTTAGGATTAAATGACGGGAGACAAAAAACTTTAATTGACTTCTTTCGTATAAATTCCACCAAAATTGATCATTCTGAAGCGCGTGTAATTCTGCGGGAAAAACGAGGGTAAAAAAGTAATGTAACGTGCCCCAGACAAGAAAATTTAAAACCCGTTCCGTTGTGATCGCGGCCGGCCGTTCCGCGAAACCCACCAGGTGGCGGGCTGGTTGACTTTTCCCATCATCGGGAGCGCCGGGCCACGTCGGCCGCAGCCCGCGTGAGTGGCGTTCTGGCTTCCTCGAGTACGATCTTATGTACCACGTCTAATCTTATGCACCACATCTGCGCCAACACTCTATTTATTCGTCTCCCCGGCGTATCATTTTCTGCTTCTTTTCGTTCAGAAAGCTATCGTTTCCCCTTTTTCTTTCCGATTCAATTTTCTCATTTTCCATTTGATTCTTGTTAGAAAGGGGTAAAGGATTCTTAAAATCAATCCAATCTTTTGTATTTTTAGAGTTTTTTTGTGTGGTTTTAATGTACTGCTTTTTGTGGATTAGGAGGACAGATGGGGATGCATGGGAGGAAGAACGAAGAAGAGGAGGCTGAGAAGGAGGAGATCAGTAGGCTTTGTTTGGATGCGCTTGCGAATCCTGCTCTCAATATCGCCGCGATCACGAAGCTCGATCTTTCCAACACAAATCTTGAAGTATGATTTCTCTGCATTTTTTGAAATTTTTTTGGATTTCAATAGAAAAGGTTGTGATTTTTATAGATTGGTTTTCTTGGGTGGATTGGAGATGGTTCTTGGATTCTTTGTGAGGAAAGAAATGGATGAAATTTGAGGTCCATTAGTTGATGCGGTGAGTATGATACGGAAATCATGGCCTTCGTTAATAGAGTTCAGCCAAATCATTGCTTTCCCGTTGTTGTTCTTTATTTTCTGAGATTACAGCAACGAATTCCCTTGATTCTTTATAAAATGAAGAATTATTTGGGTTAATCTTTATCCATTCGAATCTGTTCCCTTTGATGCGCTTAGTCGTGATATGTATCACATGCTTTGCCAATTTAATGAAGTTTTGATAGAATTTTGAGAACGGCAAGTTCTTCTTCACCTTTTTCTACCAGTTTGTTGTCCTGCATTTCATTGTAAAACAGAAGAATAAAGCAAAAACTATTATCTTGGGTTGGGTTCGTTCTGCTATTTTGTCTGGCTATCAAGAATGCAACGGTGCAATTCTTCTTTGCTTCAGGTTATCCCATCAAGCTTTGGAAAACAAGATTTAGGAACATCTCTTTAATTTGTTTCCATTTTCCCTTTAATTTTTCATTTTGCTGAGAAAATTTGATTTTATTTGCTGGACATCGACCAAGAAAAGCAAATGTGAGCATTAGAATGAACTGTATTCAACTACCTTAACCTGGGTGTCATGCGGATGGAATTAACAGAGCATACCTGAGTCGCTGACGGCACGGCTGCTGAATGTCCTCGTGCTGGACTTGCACTCAAACCAGCTACGGGCGCTGCCCAACTCCATTGGATGCCTCCACAAACTCAAGATCCTCAATGTGTCCGGCAATCTCCTCGACTCCCTCCCCAAGACTATCGAAGACTGCCGGTAATCCTGTCTCTAACATTCTCTATCCGTTAGCCTCTGTTGCTTCATTTTTTTTTTAAATATTGTATTGTTTTGTGAGATACAATGTTTATGCAAAAATTAACAATTGGGAAATCAATAAAGAATGTAGATCATGTAGCTCTGGCTATATTCATTCATCGTACAACTAATATTGAGCAGTATCGATCGCGTTACTGATATATTTTATACAAACAGTTGAGATGGATGCGTTTGATTAATTGAGTTTTTACATGTTTGCGCAATTACTTGGTTGAGGCATTAGTTTAGACGAGATGCATGAGCGGAAGAATTACTAGATCTCAAAACTTGCAGCAGAAGCAGTAGAACCAACTCTTTGTGTATGTTATTCACTGTTACATTCTATGCTTGGTTTACTGATACTAAACAACGGACAGGTCTCTGGAGGAGCTGATAGCCAACTTCAACCAGCTAACCAAGCTACCGGAGACAATGGGCTTCGAGCTCACCAACCTCAAGAAGCTCGCCGTGAACTCTAACAAGCTGGCCTTCCTTCCCTACTCCATCTCCCACATGACCTACCTCCGTGTCCTCGATGCCCGCCTCAACTGCCTCCGTGCCCTCCCTGACGATCTTGAGAACCTCATCCGCCTCGAGGTCCTCAACGTCAGCCAGAACTTCCACTATCTCCGCTCTCTTCCCTACTCCGTTGGTCTCCTCATCTCCCTACGAGACCTTGACATCAGCTACAACAACATCTCCATCCTACCAGACTCCATGAGCTGCCTTATGAAGCTCCGCTCCCTGCAGGCCGAGGGCAACCCCCTTGTCAGCCCTCCAATAGATGTCGTGGAGCACAGCATTGACGCAGTGCGTGAGTATCTCACTGCCAGGATGAACGGCTCGGATGCTGATGGGCCGCCAATGAAAAAGAAGGCTTGGTTCAAGAAGCTGGTGAAGTGCGGGACTTTCAGTGGAAGCCGGACGATATCAAATGGCGGGGATGAGAACGATGGATTCTTGCTAGCGCATCACCGCATGATCGAGGGTGTGGCATCACCAAGGTACGTGGGAACGTTCTCCTTCTCCCCCCGCCGTCTCCTGTATCCATTCTCTCCGAGGAAATACTCGGCAAGAAGCTAGAGATATCAACCAGTTTTGCTAATTGAAGAAGCCCTGCGGATTTGGGGTGACCTGTTTTTGAGAATGTTTTGCTCAGTTTTGGGATAAATACTGAAACAATTCATCATCCACTCATTTTTGGTTCCAAACAACATGTTGGTCGGATTTGATTATTTTTGGCAATGAATTGTTCGAGTTGTTTAGAAAAAAATTTTAATTTTTGATTTCAGAATCAATTTCATATTTCTTCAATCTCATTTCGATTGACTAAATTATTTTTGAACTTTTTAACTATACTTTAAATTTAAATTTTAAAATATTTTTAAAAAATTAAAAATTCATATACATATATTTTAAAAAATAATTAAATATATTTTTTGGGTAAAAAAATTACTTAAAATATTTTTAAAAATAAAATGTAAAATACGACTTTAAGTTTTGGTTTTGGTATATTTTGATAGATTTTGAACCGAAACCAATTACGTTTTGATTATAATTAATTTTTTAAAATTTTTTTACCATACTTTGACTTTAGATTTTAAAATATTAAAAAAAAATTAAATATATAAAAAGAATTTATATACATATATTATTTTAAAATTATTACATAAAATTTTTTTGGGTAAAAAATGTTTAAAATAATTTAAAAAATAAAAATATAAAAACGAAGGCTTTATTCCGGACTGAAAATCTCAACCAATTCTTTTAATTTCAACTTATTATATAAAAATAATGCAGTAATATAATGGCAAATTTGAAATCAAAGTTCAAATGGAGGTGCTGCGATTAGGCCAAAATCAAACTTAAAACATTGGTTTAGAGTATAATATTTTATGGTCAGTGTTTTGCTGTGCTCTTTCTTTGCAATGTGTCGGCAAAAAAACTCACTGTTCATAGAATCGATTGTTTCGATTAAGAGCGCGTTTAGTTCGATTTCGGATTTAGGAATCGCGGAATCGTGGAAATTGAATGATTCCGGAGAATTGAAGGAATTGAAGGAATTAGATAATTACAGTGTTTGGATGAGTATTTACTGTAGGGAATTGGGAATTGGTCAATTCCTTTCCGTTGTTTGGTTGACAAATGGAATTGATCAATTCCATAAGTTGTTGAATTCTTATGTTTGGATGAATTTTTACTGTAGGAAATTGAAAAATATATAAAAACAATTAAAAATAATAAATATTTTTAAAAAATTAAAAAAAACAGACTATGTAAATAACTTATTATAATCAATTACAGATTTATTTAATATAATTTTGTTATTATCTTCAAAAATAATTTTTAATAAACATAGAAAATATATACTTATTTTTTTGAAAATAAGTAATATTTATGTAATTTGAATAATAAAATAATTTAAAATTTAAAATTATTGAAATAAATTTAAAAATTAATAAAATTTTACAAAAAGACCCAAAAATGAAGGAACTTCAATTTCACTATATGTACAAATATCATAATAAATATTACGATGATTTGTATCTGCTACAGAGACAACTTAATATATTAGAAAAAACATCTTAACAGGTTAATACAAAAGTCCGCTCAAAAGATGGTTAAATACATAGTTTAACTTAACAGGTTATTACAAAATATATCACTACATACTTATATCATCCATAAACTCCTAAAACCACTCAATTCTGTCCTCATCATTCATACCATCAACAAATACTATGCCATCAACCTCGTCCTCATGTAAGGGCTCGTTTGTTTGGATTCCGGGTTTAGGAATCGTGGAATCGTAGGAATTGAGTGATTCCAGGGAATTGAAGGAATTGAGGGAATTAGATAATTACAGTGTTTGGATGAGTATTTACTGTAGGGAATTGGCAATTGGTCAATTCTTTTCCGTTGTTTGGTTGACAAATGGAATTGATCAATTCCATAAGTTATTGAATTCTTGTGTTTGGATGAGTTTTTACTGTAAGGAATTGAAAAATATATTAAAACAATTAAAAATAATAAATAATTTTAAGAAATAAAAAAAAGATTATGTAAATATCTTATTATAATCAATTACAGATTTATTTAATATACTTTCATTTTTATCTTCTAAAATAATTTTTAATAAATATAGAAAATATATACTTATTTTTTTGAAAATAAGTAATATTTAAGTAATTTGAGTAATAAAATAATTTTAATTTTAAAATTATTAAAATAATTTTTAAAATTAATAAGATTTTAGAAAAAGACCCAAAAATGAGGGAACATCAGTTTCACTATATGTTCAAATATCATAATAAATATTACGATGATTTGTATCTACTACAGAAACAACTTAATATATTAGAAAAGACATCTTAGCAGGTTAATAGACAAGTCCGCTCAAAAGATGGTTAAATACATAGTTTAACTTAACAGGTTATTACAAAATATATAACTACATACTTATATCATCCATAAACTCTTGAAGCCACTCAACTCTGTCCTCATCATTCATACCATCAACAAATGTCATGCCATCAACCTCGTCCTCATGTAAACGCCTACATGCAAGTTTCAGAAAAGGCTTACTAAATTGTTCCCCCTTGAACTTCATCAAAGTTGGATACACGGCTTTCTTCCAAGAATCATTTCCAGCTGTTTGAAGGGAGGATGCAACTTGACGCATGTTGATCATCAACTCTTCCATCAACCTCTGATCAAGAGTTCTGCCCTTGCGCTTACGTGACGTCGATGTATTCTCTGAAGAAGAGGCTTGCTGTTTACCTTTCGACTGGCTATTAGTATCATAGTTGGTAGAAGGTCCCTCTCTATCAGCTGCATTCTGAGTATCCTCGTCTACAGAATGTTGTTGTTGAGCCTCTTCTCTATTAAAATCTTCTCCAAAATTGTCAAATGCAGATTTAGACATACTGCCAGTAGCATAGCCGCTGTACGGAGAAGAAGCCGCTGGACGGCTGCTGGACGGAGACAAAGCCGCTGGACGGCCGCTGGACGGAGAAGAAGCCGCTGGACGGAGAAGATGTCGCTGGTCCGAGAAGAAGCCGCTGGATGGCCGCTGAAGCCGCTGACGGAGAAGAAGCCGTTGGACGGCCGCTGAAGCCGTGGACGGAGAAGAAGCCGCAGGACGGCCGCTGGACGGAGACGAAGCCGCTGGACGGCGGCTGAAGCCGCTGGACGGAGAAGAAGCCGCTGGACGAAGCCGCTCGACGGTCGCTGAAGCCGCTGGACAGCCGGACGACGGAGAAGATGCTGGTCGAAGGAGAGAAGACGCAGACGATTGGGGGGGGGGGGGGGGGGCGGGGGGGGGGGGATTCGTGCGAATTTAACTCGGAATTAGGTTTTCGTCCCCGAGCGTGCTACATTAACTAGGGAATTGAAATCCCGAATCTGCGTTTTCCCTCGATTTTGAGAGGGAATTAAAACGGGGAATCGGGGGAATTGGTAAATAACCGATTCCCCCGATTCCAGGTCCTAGGAATCGAAACAAACACTGGAATGGAGGGAATTGGACTCTCAATTCCCTCCATTCCTCCGATTCCCGGTTCCGGGAATCCAAACAAACAAGCTCTAAACACCTACATGCAAGTTTTAGAAAAGATTTACTAAATCATTCCCCCTTGAACTTCATCAAAGTTGGATACACGGCTTTCTTCCAAAAATCCTTTTCAGCTGTTTGAAGGGAGGATGCAACTTGACGCATGCTGATCATCAACTCTTCCATCATCCTCTGATTAAGAGTTTTGCCCTTGCGCTTACGTGACCTCGATGTATTTTTTGAAGAAGAGGCTTGTTGTTTACCTTTCGGTTGACTACCAGTAGCATAGTTGGTAGAAGGTCCCTTTCTATCAATTGCATTCTGAGCATTCTCGTCTACAGAATGTTGTTGTCGGGCTTCCTCTCTATTAAAATCTTCTCTAAAATTATCAAATGCAAATTTAGCCAAACTGCCAGTAGCATAGTCTGATCCACAAATCAAGAGCAACTCCTCGTAAAGGGGTATACGTGTTTTCAAAATATATTTAGTTTCCAGAATTTGCTGCAATATTATATTTAAAATATATTAGATGTAACATAAACTGATAATATATTTACAAAATAAAAAAAATAAAAAAAATATATTTCTTTCTTATGGCTATGATATCAACATAGACTTGTCCAGATGCTGTGATCATCTTCTCATCTTCAATCCACCCTACCCCACTGAAATCTTGTACCTTTTTAATGACTGCAACTCGCTTCTTTAATGTCTTCTTATAATGACTTTCAACATTATCAGCGTTGAACTCAGTATTGAACTGTACATTCACAACATTTGCAGCTGTGACAAATGCTTGCTTGCCTCTTAAAAGACTTGTCTTGCTTTAAACCTGCATGCACTTGTCCAACTAAAAAATTAATAAGAAACTCAGAGTTGCTTTTAGACCACACTTTATGTGATCTATGAATCCTGACCTTTGTTGTTCTTTGTTTTGCAACTGCTACTTCCAAGTTATGACTTCTGTCAGAAAGTGAGTTGGAGGAGTCCAATGCTTCATATCCATCTGAGTCCATACCTTTTAAACAATAACATAAGCTTTAGTAAACAAGTATAATAATATATACACATTTAATATAAAGAACAAGCATCATATCAAGCAAACCAGTATAATAATAGGAGTATAACCTGTCATGATGATATCTATGAGTATAACATATTGAATACTACTAGTCTCAAATTTATTTCATGAAAAATAAAGGATGAAGATATAGTCACGGTCAATAAGATAAGTTAACATGGTTCTAGCATGGAGCTAGACTTACCTGGCTATGTTTAGCAAAGGAGCATTAGTTTTTCTTTTATATGGCAATTGAATTTTCTTATGAAATCAAAATATTCAAGGATGAACAGGTAGGAATGTTGCAGAATTATGACAAATAATTAGATCATGACAAATTTGGAAAAATAAACCCATATGTGCAGGAAGAGGAATTTTGGGTTTATATAAAATGCTTGAAAAGTAGAACATGATTGGATGAGCGGATTTTTTAGCATTTGGCTGGATAAGACTCATTTAGACTCAGATGACGTGAGGATGGAAGCACAGATGGCGTGAGGACAGAAGCACAAATGACATGGTGGTAAGTTGGTAGCCAACCAAGGGGCAGCAGTGTACAAGGGATCAAGTGCTTAAACCGGATAACTAACCCAGAAATGAATGATGAAGCCCACATATCAAATCCATCAACCAAGAGAGGAGAGAAGAACTGAAGGTTAACTTTCAAGCTAATTCATCTATTAAAAAAATCAATAAAAAAAGAAACACAAGATTGGTGCAATTTCAACTATCTTAACTCGAGCATATGGCAATAATTACTAAAGCGTATGCTGCTGGGAAGGGAAACGAATCCAAGATAGCAAACGAAGAACCAACACCATCCAAATTTTGGTTTCCAAATCCTACTCACACCTATACCAATCAACGTCTATGTTCATATCCTTATAGCTTTGCAGGTAAACTCCCACTCAAAATCACTGGAATAGGCGGATGAACAATTCAAGGTGTTTATAGTCACAACTGCATCCATGAAATTAGCCTCAGAGTACCTAAAGAATTGCATTTGATTGCTTACATAGATTAATATTTTCCATAAAAATTGCTCATAAGTGTATACATTTCACCCAACAAAGAACTAATCCAACAAAAAAACCAGAACCAAACCGCCAAACTCTCTCAATCAATACGTCAAACACGTCTTACGCAACAATGAAATAAAAGCCATTTACCCTGATTTTGATACATACCCGGCTTCAAAAGCAGATCCAGCAACACAAAACAGCAGGAAAAATCCGATCTTTCCTTCAATCTCGCCCACCGAACCCTGATTGGGAGGATAAAGAAAGCCTGATATTGCAGAGAAGTGGTTAGAAATTGGAAACAGAATCAGCGGCGGAGGAGCTGCATTTAAACGAGCTCTGGACTCAGGAGCTCGTTTAATCACCGGCTCACCTGCAGATCGGCCGTCCGGCACTCCGGCGCAGCGATTCAGGGCAGCGGTCGGGGCGATGGAGAAGCTCAGTACTCGGCCGGCTGGAAATCACGAGCTCTGAACTCAAGAGCTCTGAAATCACGGGCTCACCTGCAGATCGGCGCTCCGGCACTCCGGCGCAGTGATTCGGGGCAGCGGTCGGGGCGATGGAGCTCTGAACTCGGCCGGCTGGACGAAATCACGAGCTCTGATGAAGATGAGCTCTCGAATCGTGGGAGGCAGGCGCTCCGGCACTCCGGCGCACTGATTCGGGGCAGCGGTCAGACCGATGGAGGCAGAGGAATCGTGGGAGGCAGGGGAATTGAGCTGGAGGCTTCGCTGCGGAGAAGACGAGCTCTGGACGAGATCGGGAATGGGGAGCTGAAATCGCAGGAAATGAGAGAAAACTCACGATGCTACAGCGAAAAACGAGGGGAAAAATTACGCGAATCGGTGTTTTTCCTTGGTTTTTGGTCGAGAAATAAAAAACGAAATTAGAAGAATTAAGAAAGGACCGATTCTCTCGATTCCGAATTCTAAAAATCGAAATAAACACGAAAATAAAGAGAATTGGACTCTCAATTTTCTCTATTCCTCCAATTTTCGATTTCGGAAATCGAAACAAACACACCCTAAATTTCTACTTATTATTCAAACTGGACCTCGTACGGAAGAGGTCACTGTGATAAAAGATGGAACTTTCAAATCTTCAATGTGCTCCGGGATCACCTGCAAAGCTCGAGTTTCTGGAAGAATGATGCCACTCGAGATTTCCAGTATGGTCTCGACTCTCGTAGCAATGCACGACGGGATGTTCTCCGGCTGCACGTTCCGCAACTTGTGATCGATGCCATTTGCTGTCAGCTTCCCCGACAGGTTCCGCACCTCTCACCTCCAGAGTCACCTAACAAACCAAAGATCAAACACCATTCTTCTGCATTTCCAGTTGCTATTTTCATTGAGGCATTTCGTCGGACATACCTTGCGCATAGAGTCGAGGTTGGCGTCGGAGCAGCGGCTGGTTGTGTCGGGATAGTTGAGGAGGGACAAATATAAAAAGAGAAAAGCATAGGATACCAACCATTCAAAGGATATGCCAAACAATTATAAAAAAAAAAGAGCAATAAGGATGGACTTGAACAATGAGTCAGTGGGCAAGCCACTTGTTTTCCATATTAAGCATGTGCAATAGCATCCGCTGGCAACATGTCCCTGGGGTGAGAAAAAAATTAAAAAAGTAGGTATACCGATTCGTACTGATTGAGAACTATATCAAAAAATCGATTCTCAAAGTAAATCAGTATAATTTCAATTTTCAATTTTGATAGAACTGGAAATTCGATTTCGATTTCGATTTTATATTTTGTAAAAAATTAGTATACTAGAATCGTACCGATTATTAAATATATATATAATTATATATAATATAAAAATTTAAAATATATTTTTTTATATTGTATATATATTAATATATTTAAAATTATATCTTTATAGGATTATAATGAATAAAATAAATTTTTTAAGTAATTTGTATATTAGTGTATTTAAAATTAAATTTTTATAATATTTTAATGTAAAATAAAATATTTTAAAATAAATAATTAAAAAACCAATATATCGGTTTTAGAATCAGTTTAAAACTAAAACTAAAAAATCGATTCTTAACTCAAATCGGTACGGTTCCATTCTTGATTTTTTTAAAAATCGAAATTCGATTTCGGTTCTAAAATATGCAAAACCAATATGATAAATCGATTTTGCTTACCCCTATATATCACTATTCTTAACCAAGGGGTTAATTGCATATACCTCCTTACAATCTTCCAAATTTGTGTCTGACCTTTTTATTTTTTTAATAATTATATATAACTCCATATAATTTTTCGTTATTACAAAAAATTCTTCTGATTATTTTAGGTATTTAATTTATAATTAATTTGTTAATTAAATATATAAAATTATTATTTTACCTCATATCAAATTTAACAAAAATAAGTCTTTATAAATCTTTTCCCCTTTTTTTTCCTCCAACCTCTAAGGGATTCATTTATGTTCCTCTTTCTCCGTTTTCTCCTCCCCCTTCTTCTCATCTTCCACCAACACCTCCTTTCTTTCACCCATATCCTCTCTATCGTTGCCACCATAAAATATTATCAGCTTAATTTTAATTTTTTCTTAAAAATTAATATCAATTATTTTACATTCCTATTTTATTAAATTATTATAAAAAATTAATTACTTTTTCGAACTTCAAATTATTGTAAGGATAATTTTAATAAAAAAATACTAATTTAGAAAAGTATTTCACTAGTTTTAGTGTTAATCTTGATCTTGATCCGTTGCTAAAGGGGCTCTATAGTTAAATTTAATCGAAAGAGGTTTTTGCAAGTCAATAAAAAATTGTGAGAAGTTATATGTAATTATTAAAAAGATAAGGAGTTATATGTAATTTTAAAAAAGTATTGGATCAATTGCATATTTTTTTAAACTTGAAAAATTATATATAACTCCTCAGAAATTCAAATTGAATATTTCTCCTCCAAACTTAAAATTTTTTTTTTCATTACTTGATATATTATAAAAAATTCATCATGCATACATTTATCATTAGAATTAGGACTATATCGTTTAATATCATTCAGAGTAAAGTAAAAAAATAAAGATACTCCTGACTTGGTTAAAAAAAATTTATAATTATATCATTATTACAAAAAATTCTCTTTTATTCAGTTGCAGTATTTATCTCATATTAAATTTCAACTTAAGATATAAAATTATTATTTTTTGCCCTTGGTTGATTTAAATCAATTTCAGCCTGATCTTGAATTAAATTTAAATTTAAGATATAAAATGATAAATTTATCATGACTTGATTTAAACTCGTTTTAGCCCGATTTTAACTAGAACTAAAGTTTAATTTAGATCATATTTAAGATCCAATATAAACCAGATTTGGAGTTTGTTTTTTATTTATGTTCTTCATTACACTAATTTACACTTGATCGAAAGTATTTTTATTTTTTCACTTCAACCTAAATGATCTCAAGTGATAAATATTTTCTAGATATTATCGATTCCAATGATAAATTTACATTTGAAAAGATTTTTTTAATGTATCGAGTAACCCAAGAAAAAATTATAATTTTTTAAGTTTCAAAGAAAAATATGTAATTAAATTTTTTTTCAGAAAAACATGTAATTTAACAATAATTTTAAAAAGTTATATATAATTTTTTAAATTTAGAAAAAAAAATATGTAATTTAGTAAGATTTTAAAATGTTATATGAAATTGACCAAAAAGTATTACTAACTGTATGCAATTATTGTCATTATAAATAAGCAGAGATTTCAGATGAAAATAATACAAATAACCCAAAAAATAATAATGGCATATTACTATTATTACATTTACAAACTGTCTCGGCGCAATTAATTATCGATTATTTTTAAAGCTTTTTATCCACCACCAATCGATGGAGCCACAAATCAGAAGAAAGAAATCATCCCATCAATCTCGACGATTGCAACGCGGAATTCACGGCGATCCCGTTCATTAGAAATCGTTCCTTGTCGGTGCTCTTTTATTTAGTTATTTATTTATTTATTTTTATTATTTTAGTCGACGGTTTTTCCTTTTGGGCCGATTTTAGGATCATCAACGTACGTTCCATTTTAGTGCTTATTTGTTTCCTATAAATTTAAAATTTTCAAAATTTTAAAAGTAAATGCCATATTTACTAGGTATAACTTTAAAATTTTAGAATTTTTATATTTTTAAGTTCAATTATCTCATAAAATAAACATATAATTATAATTTTTAAATTCAAATTTTTTTTCTAAAATATTAAAATTCCTAAAATCTTAGGATTTTGTGAAATAAACAGAGCCTAATCCCACAACCCCAGAATAAACGAGATTCTGCTTCGACATAATAAATAAATAAACAAAAAAAAGTCCAGTCTTTCGTGCAAGTGGGCCCCATAATTCACGGGCCTAAACGTCGTCGTCTGAAGGCCCGCAGCCCGCGATGCCTCTCTTTGTAAGGCATCGGCCGCGCCCTTCTCCACCCTCGCGCCGCCAAAACCCACATCGCCGGACCGGTAATCGAATCCCGTCGCCTCCCTCTCGCTCAGCGCGCACCAGCACCCTCCTCCTCCTCCTCCTCCTCACGTGACCCCACTCTCCCTTCTCACTCTCTACTCCTCATCTTCCCCTCTTTATCTCTCTTTCGCCCCGGAGGATGCTCTGCAGCGGGAAAGTGATGAGCTTTTTCCTGCGCAACGACGTCAGGAAGCTCTTGAAGCGAAAGGACAGCGATGCCGGCGACCGAGGTCTCCCCACTTCTCCTTTTTTTTCGCATTTCTCGTGCTTCCTGCTTAATTTCAACGAATTCCCTTGTTATTTTTCTGTTTTTGCTGATCGGGCATTCTGGATAGCTTGCATTTTCAGTAAGGAATTAAAATATTGGAGAAAGATTCGCTTTTGATGGGTTTCAGGGCCTGTCATTGATTACTTCTAGTTTGTCTTTTGAGCAGTTGGAAGCGAATGCTTTTGATCGTATGCTACAAAACTAATGATCCTGATTTTTTTTTTTTTTTTACATTGATCAGGAAAAGTGATAGAAGATCTGCGTGCTTCGCTCTTTAGTGAGTTGAGGACTTCGGAGGGTGCCAAGCGTTTGCAGCAACGAATCTGCGGTCCTACGGTGTCGCTGACCTTTAATTTTTTGGTTTCTGTTGGCATAATCCTGATGAACAAGCTGGTTTGTGCCCTTTCTTTTCTGATTTTTTGGGTCATTTTAATGTGTCATGTGCTGTATTCTTTTGATTGATGATTTGTCTGGGTTTTCTGTTTTTTTAGGTTTTTGGGAAAGTTGGATTCAATTACCCAATTTTTCTCTCACTCATTCACTACAGTGTGAGCTGGTTTCTAATGACTGCATTGAATGCCTTGTCTCTCCTTCCTGCGTCGCCTCCTTCCACGACTACTCCATTTTCCTCGCTGCTAATTCTTGGTCTTGTTATGTCTGTTTCAACTGGCCTTGCTAATGTTAGTTTGAAGTATAATAGGTAATTAACAAGCTTTTCTTTGCCTTCAGTAAGAGCCAATGATATGTTCAGTTACATGATTTCTGGGTGTGAACATGTTACCAGTGTGGGTTTCTATCAGATGGCTAAGATTGCTGTCACACCTACCATTGTTCTAGCTGAATTCATGCTTTTCAGAAAGATGGTTTCGTGTATGAAGGTAGCAGCCATGGTCTTTTAATCTAGCATTTAATGAATAGATTGAGTTAAATTTGATTGTGAACTGAATCTTTTTATCTGAATCCTGCAGGTCATATCACTGACTGTAGTGTCTGTTGGAGTAGCTATTGCAACGGTTACGGACCTCGAGTTTCACTTGTTTGGTGCATGCATCGCATTGGCATGGATAATTCCTAGTGCAGTCAATAAGATATTATGGTCGAACCTTCAACAGCAAGAAAACTGGACTGCCATAGCGTATGCATTCAACTGCCTTGATATATTAACTCGTCACTACAAAAAATAGATGCATGAGTCCCAAATATATAAGGTTGATGTTGATTGTGAAACAGTTTGATGTGGAAGACAACACCAATTACTGTTTTCGTCTTGGTTGCTATGATGCCATGGCTTGATCCTGCGGGTGCTCTGTCCTTCAATTGGAACTTCTGCAATACATCAGCTATTCTTTTGTCTGCAGCCCTTGGCTTTCTACTTCAGTGGTCTGGTGCATTGGCTCTTGGGTGAGTATCATCATGTATAAACTGAATATGCTCGAAAGTCTTAAATGAAGTTGTTCGAAGACCTCTTTTAGCTTAAATTGTCTTCTTATTTGCATATGCTCTGGATTGTCACAGAGCAACATCTGCAGTCTCTCATGTTGTTCTTGGTCAGTTTAAAACATGTGTTATCCTTCTTGGCGGCTTCCTTCTGTTTGATTCAGTCCCAGGCATGACAAGTATCTGTGGTGCTATTACTGCCCTTGCTGGTATGTCTTGGTACACTTACCTAAATTTACAAGATTCTCATAAACAAGTAACCAGGCCTGCAAATCGCCATCCATATTTTACTTTACCAAAATCCAAACTAAGTAAAGAGGATAGTGAACCACACACCGGGGATTGCACTGCTGAACCTGTTTGAGAAGCAAGGACTGCAATTGAGCCGTGGATTCTCCAAGGTTGCATACATTGGCTTCTAATCAAAGTGTTAAGTCACACGGCCAAGTAGTAACCAAAGGATTTTGCCTTTTTCTGCTCTAAGCTGCTTTTTATCGATCTGATCTACATCCTCTGTTTGTTACAGAATTATATTGTAGTCCAGGGACTCTTCTACGTGTGCAGAGTTGTGAGCATTCTCTTAACGAATGTCTGTTAAATCTATGGGAATGGTATTCATTTATTTTGGTTTCCTTTTTCATTCTATGCAAAGGTTGATAGGATGGTTTGATTTGTATTAAGCTTCGTGTTGATATAACCAGTATTGCTTCATTCGTTATTTGGTTGTATTATTTATTATTCACCTAAACATTGATAGCAATAAATATCTAAGTTGTGTTATTCAAGCCGTGTGGCATCTTTAGGTAAGAACTATTTAGGATAAGAATAGTAGAGATCACACCAATATAATTCCAACAATGGATTCATTATCTCGCCATCATTATGCCTTTCATTTTTAGTGTGGCTAATGCTTAAAGTATGCCTCAATATATTCTCTATTTTAAAGCCTTGTTCATAACAATGCTATTGTCATGCAACAAGGTGAATTTTGTAGTTGATGCTCTCATGTTTGTCCTTGTCATAGAACCTCTCCCAATCAAATATTAGCCTACATTTTCCAACTACTTCACATGTATTCTTTTATGGTGTCATTTTCTGTATCTATCAGTACTTTTCTTTAAATTCACTCATTCAAAGCCTCCTGGATCTAACTGGTTGAGGGTATCTGAGAACACAAGCATCATGATCACCATCAGGCTAGGTAAATCTAGCATGGCATCATCTTCTTTAATGGTGGCATTCCAATCTTCTGTAACATTGCTTCTATCCAAATTCAAACATGCAATCTTTCAGATCAGATTATATTGGAATGAGGACCATAAGCAGAGGTGGTCTTCCTCTTTTTTTGTTGGAGAAAGAGCTTACGTTGCTTAGCATCATGTTTTGGTTTATTTTCTGCTGAGGAAATGTTTGGCTTGGTACGCCTTTGTGACAATTGCATTGGAGTGTGCATGTGATGTGAGGTGGATGCTTGTCTCTCATCGCTGGTTGCCAATCTTGTATTTATATGATAACAGGACCACCAAGAAATTGTTGGGCAGAAGCCTTTTTATTGAAATGGTGGTGTGTGAAAAGTTTCTTTGTCTTGATTTTGACTCTTGTTCAGATTGGAGGGGAGCCATCAATATCTGAATCACATACATCACTGCTTGTCTCTCATCGCTGGTTGCCAATCTTGTATTTATATGATAACAGGACCACCAAGAAATTGTTGGGCAGAAGCCTTTTTATTGATTTGGTTTGTTTGATTCCTTGAACTCTGATGCATTGTTTTCCAAAGAATGGGGCCTTCTGTCTTTAGAATAATAAAGTAAGCTCAAGCGATCAGTTCAATAATTCTGATTAATTATTCAAAGTAAGTGGGGTTCGATACTCCGTATAGGGGTTGTCTGGAAATATGGGAAGATGTCAAGGATCGACTTGTAAATAGAAGATCATATATAATAATATTTTGGGGTGTTTTATGTAAAAGGACCAAACGAGAATAGGAAAATGTGTTCTTCTGCTTAAGTAAAATAAAAAGTTTTTGGTAAGGAATTATCTTTTCTGATGGGGAATTTGGAAAAATCACTTGTTTTATAATTATTATTAAAATATTACTCATTTTATATTACGTATTTATAAAAAATTATATAAATTTATTTTGATTTTATTAATTAAATTAATATAAAAATTTATATAGTTTTTATTTAATTTTGATTTAGATAATCGATTCACAGTCACAAAAATAATCAATTTAATAAAATTAAATTCTAGATCTGTAACTTCATAATAATAAATAGCTGATCCTTTATATAAATTAGAATAAAATTAATAATTTTTTTATATTAATTTAATAATTATTTGAAAGAAATTTAAATAAAAATAATTTATTTTTTAATATTAATTTTATCTGTAAAATAAAATATTTTAAAAATATTTAAATGTCACGATCAAGTGATTTCTTATAAAAAAATAAAAAATAAATGATAGCCGTGAATCTCAGTCATCCGAAACACGATGAACAATCGGGATCGAATCGACCAGAAAATTCATCAGCTTCAAGCTGAAGTGGACTTCCATTCGAGGGTTGGCGTCCCTCTCTCTCTCTCTCACCATCTCGCCCTTTTGATCTTACTTTTCTGTCTCTGTCTCGTAGGCTTTCGTCGAGCTCCAGGGCCGGATGATCGAGGCCACCGCGCAGCTTAAGCAGGTGCAAAATCTTTTTTTTTTTTCGCTGTAAATTCTACTTTTTTGGTGCCTAATGATGGAAGCCGTCATCTATGCTGCTTGGATTCACCAATTTTTTGCTCGGTTGAACTGATTTTGAGAATTCTGTTGGTGAGGTCCATTTCTTGAAGAGGATTATAGGCTTATATCTTCTATGAGGGCAAATTTGGCTGCAGATTTTGGTATTAGATATTAGTTGTCGTTGTAATGTAGTGATTACTGTTTAGGTTCTGCTTCGTGTCATCTTTTGATTGACAGTATAAGAAATTGTGGAAATGAGGGAAGCAGAAAGCTCAGTGTGTTATCACAATGTTCATGCGATTGCTTTGTTTACTTGCATTCTCACACAAGATGAAGTTTCTTTTTTGTTTACTTCCTTTAAATGTACGGGAGTTTGGTTTGTTTATGTTAATTTATATGTGATTGATTCAATTGATAATGACCCTTCTTGGTTTTTTAGGTGCAAAACCAGATGTGCAGTAAGGAAGGTTGCCTGACCTTTGCTAATTATATTGTTCATTGAATTTATATTTTAGATATATTAAATACATTGTTGGGGGAGCCGAAAGAGTGTCGAACCGGAATAATATAGTGGGTCAGATACCAAACCATCCCAAAAGTTTAAACTCATGAGATATGGGCTTTTTTTACTATATATATTGGGCCCTATCTATCTAATATCCGATGTGAGACTAATTTATCATACCTGACATTATAACAATCTCTCTCTTCAGGTGTGATTTGACCACATTAATTTTAATATTCTTAATCAAGAACTCTTTTACTCGATCAGTTCCACCATGTGACCTATACCAACGGGTTTTTGTCTTATTCTTTTTGATTTTTTAAGAGAAACTAACATGTGACTCAATTTAGTCGCACCATCACGGTAATTTCGGTCTTAAAAGTTTGCACAAGTTCGAACCTGAAGCTCTGGTATCATTTGTTGGGGGAGTTGAAAAAGTGTCGAATCAGAATAATATAGTGGGTTAGACTCCAAACCATCCCAAAAGCTTAAACTCATGGGATATGGGTCTTTTTCACTATATATATTGGATCCTATCTATCCAATATTTGATGTAGGACTAATTTATCACACATGATATTATAACAATACACTTCTAGTTATTGCCTAACATGATATACTAGACATGAACTCAATTTATATGCCTTTAGCTTCTTATTCGGGATATTATAAATCAGATAGTTATTATATTCACAAATTTAAAGTTTGTCTGATTTTTTTTTAATTACTTCTGATATTATAATTTAGTATTGTATGCTTCACAAAGTCAACATGTGTGCATTAGTATTGTTGATTCCATAGCCACAATGTCATTAAGTATAGTTTATGATCAAGTAAGGCCATGGAAAATATACTCACACTGTCATGTTAATTATACACAAGGAGCTTTCGGGTTCCATTTACTGACATGTGCATTGGTAAAGATAAGACTTGTGCCCACACAACAGTTATGTTGTTAATCCTAATAGTTGTTCCTCAAAAGGTTAATCCTAATATGGTATAAAAACTTTCTAGGTGTACTTATCAAGTTCATTTATAGCTTAAATACAAATCCTGCTTTTTTGTGTGATATTTTCAGGTTTTGATCCTTGGCACTGTTTGATTCGGGATCAAAGTCAATGTCAAACTCAAGATCAAGACTAAAGTACCAAAAAATAATCTGATCAAATTTTTGGTATTTGGATGCTAATCTAGCTAATTAATGATTTAAATTTTTTTAGACTTTTATGTCTTTAGATATATTATTTATTGAGGTTTGAATAAATAAAGGTAAGGGTGATATGGTAATTTATTTTGTAAAGTGAAAATAATCTGGCTATCTTTTTGGTGTTTGAATGGTAGGTTGATCAGGACAAGATGATCTTGATCCTGATCCCGAACCAAACGCACTTTTGAACCTTTTTTTTTTGCATTTCTCCTCATATGACTTCTAATTTGCTCCCATGATTTTGATGTACATACTTCAATTATTTTCAGCAGGCCTTTTCTATTGGTGCATTTAGGGCTTTTTCTATTCATGTTAGGCTAGGTTAGTTTTTGTTTCTGTTATGTTGATACTTGGAGCATTATTGTTGTTAGACGATCTTTAGTTTTGCACTCATTCATATTACAGTCAAAGGCCTGATTTTGACATGACAGTAGGACAAAAGAAAAAAGAATATCTGCTCTACCATTTCACTTGCAATGTAATAAGCTATGATGATTAACCTCCTTTTAATTTTCTGTTTTCTTGCAGGCAAAATGTGAGTTGATATGAGGTCGAAGATATTCTATTTATCCCAGTTTTTGCTGATACTCATGACTTTTAGCATTGTTAGTGCTCAGTGTTTTATGTCTCTTCTAATGGTGTCTAGGTTTGTTTTGGAGCCTAAATCCTGTTTGATCAACGAACAAGAGCCGAGGCTCAAGGACAGCGAGATTGCTATTGCCTCATTGCAGGTTTATCCCATTGCTTCTTCGTCTTAGTTTTGTACTTAAAAGGGAAAATTGGACCATCGAATTCTTCTGTTGAAATTTGGCAGACCTCTAAAGAATACCTGGAGAAGCAAGTGGGGATGTAGAGAATAACATCAGAGAATTACTGCAGCAAGATCCTTGTCCTGCACGCCAGATTATGTCAATGTTTGTGGTGTAATATCATTTATCCCTGAAGGTGATCTGCTGATTTCTTGAGTGATCAACAGTGTTGTCCAACTGAAGTCTACCGACTCGTACTGATTGCTTTGCAGCAGCATCACCTTCTGAAATATAAATATTTTGGAGTCGTGTTGTTAAGGAATAATATTTTACAGTGGTAAACTCTCAAGTATTGGGATGAATTTTTTGCTTGAAATAGCCAAAATTTCCTATTCTTGCCTTAAAATGCTGAGAATGCTCCTCCTCGGAGAGCTATTTTTTCTTTAAAGATGGATTATTTGTCTTCTCTCCAGTGTTCTTCCACTTTTCTTTTCTCTTTTCTCTCCTTACCCATCTTCGTTGTTCCCCTTTTCGTCGTCCCTCAATATGCCAATCTTTTTTTATTTTTTTTGAAATGTGAACATTTTTTGGCATTTGATGATAGCGAAAACACCTGAAATACTAAAAATTCACTTCATTAATATTAATCATATAAAAAGTAGTGATAATCAGTATAAGATTGTACCGTGTGTTTCAATAATATTAAAATCAGTCATATATAATTATTTTATATCTCAATAATATCATATTTATTAGATGTATATAAAAAATAATTATTAACATTCCATAATTTATGGACGATTTATATAATGAATTATATATACGTGTGTGTGTGAAAAAAAAAAAAATTAAATGTGACAGAAATTGAAAATTCATTGGTTTCCATGAACACACCTCTCCCTCTCTCCGATTGGATTGGATTTTTTCTCTCTCTAAAGGTCACTAAACCACACGCTTGATTACCATATCTCACTAAACCACACGCTTGATTACCATATCTTCTCATACAGTTTTCTCACACTTGCTCCTTGTAAGGTTCCCATAAGGCCAATTAGACTATATCTATCAATCGCGCTCTCTCTCTCTCTCTCTCTCTCTCTCTCTCTCTCGTGGTGGAAGCTAGCTATTAGCATCATGATCAATGGGAAGGACATCTACGAGGTGATGGCGGCGATCTTGCCGCTCTATGTGGCGATGATCCTGGCCTACGGCTCCGTACGGTGGTGGAAGATCTTCACGCCGGACCAGTGCTCCGGCATCAACCGCTTCGTCGCCTTTTTCGCCGTCCCCTTGCTATCCTTCCACTTCATTTCATCCAACAACCCTTACGCCATGAACTACCACTTCATCGCCGCCGACTCGCTTCAGAAGGTGGTGATACTTGGAGCTCTGGTTGTTTGGAGCAACATCAGTCGGCGCAGCAATCTTGATTGGATGATCACGCTGTTCTCGCTCTCGACGCTCCCCAACACGCTTGTCATGGGTATTCCCCTTCTCAAGGCCATGTATGGCGACTTCTCCGCGAGCCTCATGGTTCAGATCGTTGTTCTACAGAGTGTCATTTGGTACACACTAATGCTCTTCTTGTTTGAGTACCGGGGAGCTAAGAAGTTGATCGCCGAGCAATTCCCAGCCGACATTGCTGGATCGATTACCTCATTCCGAGTAGAATCCGATGTCATCTCGCTCAACGGAAGGGAGCCATTACAAGCTGACGCGGAGATCGTGCAGGACGGCAATCTTCATGCGGTTGTGCGGAAGTCCTCTGCTTCAGCGAGGTCGATGATATCGTCTTACAACAAGTCTCATAGCCTGAACTCGCTGACTTCAATGGCTCCGAGGGCTTCCAACCTCACCGGGGTAGAGATTTACTCTCTCCAATCCTCGAGAGAACCCAAACCAAGAGCTTCAAGCTTAAACCAAATAGACTTCTACGCAATGTTCTCGAGCAAGGTCAGGAGCCCGAGGGCCGGGCTCAACAGCGGGTTCGAGGAGGAGCCGGCGACGAAGTTCGGGAAGCACAGGGGAGCAGGAAGCAAGAGCACTGAGTTCATGAATGGAGCATATACTGGCTCTTTATATCCTGCTCCTAGTCCATCACTCTCAGGGTTGGCCGCTGCCATTAAGAGAAAGGAAGGCGCAAATGCTTCAGGAAATGCAAACTCTAAGGAATTCCATATGTATGTTTGGAGCTCAAGCGCCTCGCAGGGATCGGAGGCGAATATAAGGAATGCAATGAATAGAGCAGTGTCCGGTGAGTTTGGTGCCATTGATGCCACCAAGCCTTCTCTCCAACAAGAAATTGCAACACCAAAAGGTATATCTCTCATTCTCTCTCATATCATAAGAAAATAAAAACTTTAAACTTGTTTCCTTTATTATTTTGGGGCAGCTAACGTGGTCATTTAAGTGATTTGATTGATCTATGTATCAAAAATACACAGCATATAGAAGAAAAAAAATTAGGCCAATCATAATGTCTTTCATGTCTTCTAACTTGTTTTACGACCCCATCTTCATATAATTCATTTGTATTGACTAACACAGATGTTAGTCCAATCGAGAAAGCGGGAGTGAACGGGGAGCAAGACATAGAGCACATCGCCAAGAGCCCAATCCCCGCGGCATCGCCGTCCTCGTCGCAGAAGAAAGTCTCAGGAGGAGGAGGACTAGTGGAGAGTAACCCTCGGATGCCGCCGGCGAGCGTGATGACCAGGCTCATACTCATCATGGTTTGGAGAAAGCTTATTAGAAGCCCCAACACGTACTCCAGCCTCATCGGCCTTGTATGGTCCCTGGTCTCATTTAGGTGATGAAGCTCCCACATCATTTAAGCTGTTGGTCGGATATTAGGCTTAATTGCAGCATCATACAATGTATCTCAATCACATGACATTGATTTTTTTTTTTTTTTGTTTTAGTTCATTTCAATAATTTGGTTATGTTTCATGCATCTTTACAGGTGGAACATTGAGATGCCTAAGATCATAAAAGGATCCATATCAATACTGTCTGATGCAGGATTAGGAATGGCTATGTTCAGCTTAGGTACTTCTTGAGCTCATTCGATTAGGTTAATTCTAGTTAATGATTTTACTTAAGACTTAAATTTTGGATCAAATAGGGCTTTTTATGGCATTGCAACCAAGGATCATCGCATGTGGGAAGAAAGTGACGGCATTTTCCATGGCTGCAAGGTTTCTGACTGGACCTGTTGTGATGGCTGCCACTTCAATTGCCATAGGTGTGCGTGGAGTTCTCTTGCATGTCGCTATTGTGCAGGTGAAACCCTAATTCCCAAAAGATGAAATTGATCAGAGACGATCAAAACTAGACATGATTTTGATTTGGAAAACATAAGCTTGCAGGCTGCGCTTCCTCAAGGCATTGTCCCTTTCGTTTTCGCCAAGGAGTACAATTGCCACCCTGACATCCTCAGCACTGCGTACGTAGAGACTTGTATGTCAATTTCATCGCATTCGTTTACATTTGGAGTAATTTTTTCTCTCTTCTTTTTCTCCGAATCTCATTGCAGGGTGATATTTGGGATGCTAATTGCTTTGCCAATCACCATCGTCTACTATCTTCTTCTTGGTGTTTAGATGATTAATGGAGGCATCGTTTTGATCGTGGTCAGGTGTTGTAGTCCGCAGTTTTTGGAGTTTGAATTCGGAAAATTTTTTTTGTGGCTATCGTGTCACGCAGCATCGATTCACATGCTGAAGTCGAACGCTGCATGGACACGTGAAACACAGTAAGCAGACATGAAGGTCGTTGTCTACTGCTTACATGCATTGCAATTTCCGCAAATGTTGATTCATGGAGTCATGGCCCAGCTCTCCTGTGAACCGACTTGGGCCATCCCCATGTTCGGACCTGGCTGTGTGGCTTAGTCATTTGACGCTGGCATGGCATTCAGTTACTATAATATTATTGATTGTATTTTTTGTCATTGACCCAACCCATCGAAACCAAAAGCCCAAAACGTTATCCGATCACTCCCGAAACCAAAACCGAAACCACAAACTAAGAAAGATCAAAATTAATAACAAAAAAAAAAAAATCAAAATGTCAAAACTCGCACGTAATCCAAGCCCTCGTGATGACACTAGAATTAGAAATTCAAGCCCAAACCCTGAGGGAACGTTTGGTTTGAGAATAAAAAATGAGATGATATAATTTTTGAAATAAGCTTTTTTTTATTTTAATTTTAGTTTAAATTAAAATTAGTTTGTCTGACTAAAATTAAGATTATTTTAAATAAAAATTCTTTAATGAATCGTCACTACTGAACTCACCTCAACTAGCCCGATTGCGTTGTCCGCTCGTCGACTACTCCAATACGGATAAAAACCCTCGCACAAAAATTATTATTTCGCAGAAAAAATTATTATTAATAATTTTATTTCGCATTTTAAGGTTTGATTTGGTGATTGTGTCCGCCAATTATATGTCGGAAATTATTTTCTTTAAATTTTATTAATCCTCTTATTCTCAAAAATAAAAAAAATTATTTTATAAAAATATTTTTTGACTTTTAAAATCACCAATAACTTTTGTTTTTCTATATTTAGTAAAAATATATGTGTATATTTAAATACAACTAATTAAGGTTTATTGCGAGCAACATTTGCTCCTATTATTGTACTTTTACTTTTTTATAGCATTATTTATATTATTAATTTTTGTGAGATTAGTGGTAATGTTGGAAGATAGAGAGATTATTCCTTGCAATTTTTTAGAGGTTCTTGGTCATTTTTACAAATTTTTATGGTTTAGTTTGGGGGGAATCCGAATTAATTATTTTGTCAGTTGAATGGTTCAATTTAACCAAAAAATTAAGGGTAAATTATATAAAACTCCTTAAAAATTTCATAAATTGTATTTTTCAAAAAATTTTAAGAATTATATACTTTTTCTTGTATTATTAAATATGTTATAAAAATCACCTGAGATGTATATTTATCATTAAAATTAAGAATATTTGGAGAACATTCATTAGAGATGAAATGAAAAGATAAAAATACCTCTTAACTTATTAGAGGTGACAAAGTTTTTTATAATATTATGAAGTTATTTTGTAATTATAATGATTTCATAAAGAAATTTTTTATAATTTTTTTAAAAACATGGGTACTAAATCTAGTTTAGGTCAGTCATAAATTTAGTTTAAATTGACCTCCAAATTTATAATAATTTTTTTATCAAATTGTTATTCAAAAAGTAAAATATACTTCTGCATATTTTTCTGTTATTTTTTTAATCCAAATAAAAAAATAGATTTACACACATCCTTCCAAATACCATTAAAAAATGATAAAATGTATGTAAATTTGAGTTTATTATTTAAGTGACACAAATAATAAATAAATATGTAAAATTTTATTCTATTTTTTAGATGACAACTTATAAAAGATTTTCGTAAATTTAGGGATTAATCTAAACTCAATGTATTGTTGATCCAAACAAGATTTAGAGCTCATATTTTTTTTAGAAAATAAAATTACAAAACACTCTTTATTAAATTATTATAATTATAAATAATTTTTTAAAAAAATTTATCACCTCTAATAAAATAAGTGGTATTTTTATTTTTTTTATTTCATCTCAAACCACATCAAACAAAATATTTTCTTAATATTCTTAATTTAAAAAATAAATAAACGCGCGACCAAATTTATACGACATAAAATATGTAATTTTTAAAAAAATTTAAAAAATATAATTTATAAAAATTTTAAGAAATTATATGTAATTGATCCAAAAATTAATTATTTAACGCAGAAACAACATAATCAAGTAAAAAAACTATTTCTTTTCCCATGGCCCAGATATGGCCGAAAATTAGTGTTAGGATTTTCTGGCCGGGTTCCACGAAACCAACTTTTTGACCGAGCACGCATCCCGGCGCAAAAATTCAAAGCAAAAAACCGACGAACTGCACTCCACTACGCGACAAGATCAACCGGTCTTCTCCACTGTTCAGTAGTCAACAGGTACAATTTTTCCAACTTACCTCCTTTTTCATATGAAAAATCATATTTTACAAAAAACTTTTAAAAAAATTCAAAAAATTACAACAGGCTACACTAGTGATCGGACGGCTGTGATCCGGCCACCGCCCCATCCGACGGCGGATGGCGATGCTCCCCCTCGTAGGTCACTATCAGCATCGCCGGATCGTCCGGCGCCCTCTCCACGTGCTTCCTCGCCGGGCACCCCCTCACGCTACTGCACTTGTAGTAGCCCCTGGATATAAAAAACAACAAACATTAGATAAATCACAACCGCTAGATCGAGATCAGACGCCGGCGATTGGCGGAGGATACTTACCGGGGGTAAGGCGACCCCTTGATCGGCTTCTGCCCATATTTGCGCCACGAGTACTCGTCGGCGGGAATGTCCGCCACCTTCCAGCTTATCGCCGGTACTCGTACCACTTTTTTCATTTTATTTTTCCTTTAAAAAAAGAAGAAAAAAAAAACGGCGTAATTTAGTACTGAAAATGGAGATATGCTTACGTGCGCCGGATAATATAGCTTGCTATCGTGCGCCGATGCTCACCTTTTGTTGGAACAATGGCACCGCACTACGGTGGCCGCCTCCGAGTGGGCTCCGCCGTTATTGTGGCATCGCTTCTTCGACGCCAACGCCGGCTTGCCGGCGGAGCCGGCGGAGAAGGTGGTACCTGCGGCGGCGAGAAGGGATGATCCCATCCGGCAGTTGGAGACACTTCCGTCGTCTGTGACAGTGGAGAGGAAAGATGACGTGGCAGTCGATATCGGCGGTGAGATGCTAAAGCTCTCCTTCTGGGTCTCGGCGACTTTTGCCGCCGGTTTCGTGAAGTCCAGTGAGAGACTCTTAGGGGCTGCCGGGAGCGGCGGCGGGCCCGGCACGGGAGTCTGGATCGGGGAGGGGACGGGAGCTCGCCGGAATCGGGCGTGTCCGGTACGGTCCATGATCAAGATCGCCTTGCGGAACCTACTGACCGTCTGATCGGCAATCTCGCGGCAATCGAAGGGAGAATTATGGTGGTGTGAGAGCTGCGAGATCAGCAGCTCCATGCTCCGCCTGCCGGCGTCCACCGTCTCCTGGACGGCGATGTGATCCACGGCCATCGTGTTCCCGGAGACCTCCGGAACGTGTACCGATCTGAGCAGTTCGAGCACGAAGAAGAGAAGGTATTGAAATTTCGGAGGAAAGGGTACGCGGTGAATTTATAGCGCGGGAAATGGGCGGAAACCAGCTGGATAATAAGTAAAGTTTTTTAAAAAGAAAGAAATTCTCCACTAACATAGTATTTTTGATCGGACGGCTGAGAATTGTTCGATTTTTCTGATAGCTTTTCTCGTGATAGGGAAACAATGATTTCCTCCGCGGAGTGGATTTGCTCTCAGTGAAACGACGAGATTTTGGTGATATTTTGTGATGGATTATGTGCATCTCCGCCGTCAGATTTGGATGAGCGCGTGCGAATTGGACGGATGTGATTTCGAATCGAAGTCAATGCTCGGGAAGTTTAGAGAGGCATACCAAAACTAAAACATGAAAATCATGGGGTTTGAATTTTTATGTGACATTCGTTTGACAAGTCATAGTCAATGCAGTCGTGGGAGAAGGAGTTTTATATTTTTCAAATTTCCTCTTGGGATTTCGCCGTAAAAGAATTGATTTATCCAACAAAAAATAAATAAATTTGTCAATTTTTGTATATAAGTTTTTTTCAGAAATATATTTTATTTTTTAAAATATCAAAGTAATTAAAATTTGAACACGTAATGTTTTACAAATAAAAAATAAATATAATTATTACATTAATGTCGAAATAAACACAAGTGGATTAAAAAATTTAACTAATCACATTGTTTCTCTTAATTAAAAAAAAGTAAAGGCTAAGACTGTTTTATTATTTAGCAATTAAATTGACAATTCCTCCTAATAATCTGGAAACACGTGCAGGGGCGGCAGGCTTCTAGATAAACAAAAATATATTATCGCGATATATCGCGCGTTTAAAGCTCGACGAGAAGAAGGAAATGCTGTGCTGCTCACAAAGGAATCGCTTTTTCTGGCAATGGAGTTGACCGAACGGCTGATAGTCAATCGGACTATCCGAGCCGTCCGATCGAAATGGATAAACTAAGTCGAACGGCCCATGAGAAAAGCAGAAGTTGTCCAAAATACGAGTCTTTTGCCGCCAAATATAGCGCCTCGAAAGGTGGACTAGAAGTCAATCGAGTCTGTCGTATTTCCACACGTGGCAGAAAGACAGCGGTTAACAAACTGAGATCTGTCGATTCACTCAAAATGAGTTTAGCGAAAGAGAAAAAGTCAACTGAGAGCAGGCTCTTTTTTCGTATATATACCTTGTACAATTTATAAATGACAAAAAACTATTTCGCCGTATATATTTTAGACTTAATACGATTTGTGGTGTTTAAAGGGGTAATCTGAAACTTTTTACTATCCATTTTGCAATCGTAATTTGAAAGGGGCGAAACTGTAAAAAAGTTTGGTGCCGAAAACCGCATGCGTAGTAGGACTTTAACGTGCCAATTTGAGTCAATGTCTTTTTGTGATTAAATTTGAGTTAATTATCCAAAAGTTTTGACCGATGAATAGAATGATTATGATTTTATATCCAAATTGTGATTTTTCTCAACGACGGAATTAAAATGCTCCGTTTGAAAAAAATAATAAATCATATACTTACTGAAATGTGAAAGCTGATAAGTCTTAATTCACACAGAAGAGCATAGATCACTCTTATTGATTCAAATCACGCTCATAGCTTATATAAGCCTTACAAGAAGATCAAAAGGAAAACAAACTGCCCACGTTTTGCAGCTCCTAAAAACGTGATAAGTAGTTAAGGAACTAGTCAAACTCTAACTACATGTCCCAAATAATAGGGATTATTAGTTAAATAAGATCTTGACAAATTCTAACCCAACAATTCCTCCCCTAAACTGATTGCAATAATGCATTCAGTTTACTCCTGGTACAGCACATACTCCTAACAGCTCACGCAACTTTAAAAACACATCCAGCTTGAGTGGTTTTGTCATAATATCAGCAA
Source organism: Trichopus zeylanicus subsp. travancoricus (assembly GCA_005019695.1). Lineage (NCBI taxonomy): Eukaryota > Viridiplantae > Streptophyta > Magnoliopsida > Dioscoreales > Dioscoreaceae > Trichopus > Trichopus zeylanicus. The sequence continues at coordinate 173,144 of RXID01014378.1, forward strand.
CTTGTTCATGCGTGCCACAATGCTTCAATGCAACTACTCCATCTCTGGTTAAATCACGCAGGAAATGAAACCTTACATCAATGTGTTTGCTGCGTCCATGCAGGACTGGGTTCTTGGACAATTTAATAGTGGAACTGTTGTCACATAACACAGTGATGTATTTGCTTTGAGAGTGACCAAGTTTCTCCAGGACTCTCCTCATCCACACCCCTTGACACACACAAGAAGCAGCAGCCACAAATTCTGCTTCGGTAGTAGACAATGTAACCACAGGCTGCTTTTTAGAAGACCATGACACAGCTCCTTCACTGAGTAGAAATACATAACCAGAAGTGCTTTTCCTGTCATCCACATCTCCTGCATAATCACTATCTGTATATACCATCAACTCTCCATTACCCTTCTTTCGATAAAACACTCCCAAATCCACAGTACCTTTCAGGTATCTTAACACCCTTTTTGAAGCTTGTAAATGCAACTCAGTTGGACTTGACATGAATCTGCTAATGAGACACACTACGTACATTAGATCAGGCCTTGTTGCAGTCAGATACATAAGACTTCCAACCAGTTGTTTGTACATTGTAGCATCCACTTTGACTCCTCCTTCATCTTTCATTAATTTAACACCTGGAACAATGGGATTCTTCACACTATTACTCTTCTCCATCTTAAACCTCTCCAAGATTTCTTTTGTGTACTTCTTTTGACTAATATAAATGCCTTCAGAATTTTGTAAAACCTCCACACCCAGAAAATACTTCATCTTTCCCAGATCAGTCATATCAAATTCAAGTTTCATAGAATTTTTGAATTTGACAAACATGCTTTCATCATTACCAGTAAAAATCAGATCATCAACATATAAGCTAACAATCAAGATTTTACCTTCATCTTCTCTTTTGACGAACAAGGTGTGTTCACAGCTGCACTTCTCAAATCCTTCCTTAATAAAGTACATTTCAATTCGGCTGTACCATGCACGAGGGGCTTGTTTAAGGCCGTATAATGCTTTCTTCAATTTGTACACCTTATGCTCTTCCCCTTTCTTTGCATAGCCTTGTGGTTGCTCGACAAACACAGCTTCATTCAATTCTCCATGCAAGAAAGCGCTTTTAACGTCAAGCTGATACATATTCCAACCATTATGAGCTGCTAAAGCAATTATCATTCGGATTGTATCCCATCTAGCCACAGGTGCAAACACTTCAGTATAGTCTATGCCATGTTGCTGGGCATAGCCTTTCGCCACCAATCGAGCCTTACACTTATCAACCTTGCCATTTTCGTTGAGTTTAGTTTTAAAAACCCATTTTACTCCAATCTTCTTCACTCCTTTAGGCAGGTCTGTTAGCTCCCAAGTCTTATTCCTCTTGATTGCTTCTATCTCTAAGTCCATTGCAGCTCTCCACTTGGAACTTTGTGCAGCTTCTTCAAAGGTTGTTGGATCTCCATTTGAAGTAAACAAAACTAGATTCTGCTCAACTTCTTCATCTGACAGTTCTCCCCCACTTATATAATTTTCCATCCAAACTGGTGCTCTTCTATTCCTCCTTCCTAGTGAACTTGGTGAGCTTTCAGATGTTTGAGAATTCTCACCAAGTAACTCATTTGAAGGTGTGTCATCTTCTCCTCCTCCTTCTTCTACTGCTTCCTCAGATTCTTCTTCACTTTGATCGATTTCACTTCCATTGCTATCTCCCCATTCAAGCACATCAAGTCTTGCTTCTTTATTGCTCCTCCCCCAATTCCAGCACTCATTTTCTTCAAAAATAACATCTCTGCTTACAACTATCTTTTCAGACACGGGATCGTAGAGTCTATATGCTTTGGATTCTTCACTTATCCCCAGCAACATACACTTAAAGCTCTTGTCATCCAGCTTCGTTCTATTTCTTTCTGGCACATGAACATGGCCAATGCACCCAAAAATTCGAAAATAATCAACATTGGGTTTAATACCACTCCAAGCCTCTTCAGGGGTCATGTTTTTCACTGCCGATGTAGGACTTTTGTTAAGTACATGTGCTGTCCAGTTTACTGCTTCTGGCCAGAAATTCTTTGGAACTTGCTTCTCTGATAACATGCTTCTAACCATGTTCATGATTGTCCTGTTCTTGCGTTCAGCCACTCCATTTTGTTGGGGAGTGTAGGCTGCAGTGAGCTGCCTGCTAATGCCATTATCTTTACAGAAAGCATTGAACTCAAGAGATGTAAATTCTCCACCCCTATCTGTGCGTAAACAGCGAATACAAACACCTGTTTCCTTTTCAACAAGGTTTTTATAATTCTTAAAGATAGTGAAAGCTTCAGATTTCTCAGTAAGAAAATATATCCACACCTTACGACTGTAGTCATCAATAAAGCTTATGAAATACCTCTTTTTGCTGTTGGAGGTTGGGTTGATGGGTCCACATATGTCAGAATGTACCAACTGCAATTTTTGTGATGCTCTCCACAGGCTCTTCTTTGGAATTGTATCTCTGTGTTGCTTTCCCACCATGCAATCAGTGCATACTTTGGATGAAGCATTCAGCTGAGGTATCCCTTTCACCATATTCTTATATTGCAAAGTTCTCAGACCTTTGAGACTTAGATGCCCATATCTACGATGCCAAAGATGAGTGCTATCTTCAAGAGTTATTTGAAAACAGGTGGAAGCCTTCGGCAAGGCTTTTGCAAACAACATGAACATCCTGTTTGCAGACATTGTTGTTTGTATGATAAGTCCTTTCTCGGGATGATAGACTTTACATACTCCATGTTGTATCAAAATAGCCACATCTCTCTCTTGCAATTGTCCGATACTTAATAAATTATTTTTTAACTCAGGTATATAAAAAACATCAGTAATCACCTGAGTATTTCCAGCAATTTGCAGTCTGATGTTGCCTTTTCCCATCACAATCATTTTGGAGTTATTCCCGAGCTTCACAGATTGTCGAAATTCCTCATCAAGCTCAGAAAACCATTGCTTGTTTGCACACATGTGATTGCTGCATCCAGAATCAAGAAACCATACATCTTCACTCCTTGATTGATTAAGCTCCTCATACGACATCAATAGCATCTCTTCTTTCTCCTCAAGCTCAGCATAATTTGCTCTCTTCTCCCACTTAGGACATTCATATTGAAAGTGCCCTATTTGATGACAGTTCCAACACTCAGTTGTAGCTCTTCTGAATGTTTGTCGACCTCTTCCTCTTCCTCTTCCTCTAAAAAATCCACGTCCCCTTCCTCTATCACCAGTTTTTTCTTCATAAGAAACTTTCAATGCTTGTTCATCTCCACCAATTTTTTGAAATTTCTGTTCATGGACAAGTAGAGAGCTCTGCAACTCATCCACCGAAAGACGATCAATATCTTTCGACTCCTCTATTGAGCACACAATGTAGTTAAATTTTTCTGTGAGGGTACGAAGAATCTTCTCAACAATCTTAACATCCGGCATAGCTTCACCGCAATTTCTCATATCATTTGCAACCACCATCACTCTTGCAAAGTAGTCTGTGACTGACTCCCCAAGCTTCATCTCCAGGACCTCAAACTTTCTACGAAGAGTTTGAAGTTGAGCACGTTGAACTCTCGCGTTTCCTTGATACTTTATCTTCATTGAGTCCCACAGCTGCTTGGATGTTTCCTTTTGAGTGATGGTCCTCAAAATAGCCCTATCAATTGACTGAAAAAGGTAATTCTTTACCTTCAAATCTTTCAGCTTCAACTCCTCTAGAGTTTTCTTCTGTGCATCGGTCAATACCTCTCAGCAGTAGGCTCTCTGTACCCTGTCTCGATCAGACTCCAATACTCCTTTGATCTCAAGAGATTCTCCATAAGCATGCTCCAATGATCATAATCTCCGTCAAACATAGGGATACAAGGCTGAGCAAAATTGCTTGTCTCTCCTGACATCTCACACTTTCTACTTCTCACAGACACTCTTTCTCTCGTGATAATTCACTCACTCTCTTTCTCTTCTTATCTCACTGTGTTTCACTCCTCTCACATTAACCAATCCTTTTTCGAGGCTCTGATACCAGATTGATAAGTCTTAATTCACACAGAAGAGCATAGATCACTCTTATTGATTCAAAACAAGCTCATAGCTTATATAAGCCTTACAAGAAGATCAAAAGGAAAACAAACTGCCCACGTTTTGCAGCTCCTAAAAACGTGGTAAGTAATTAAGGAACTAGTCAAACTCTAACTACATGTCCCAAATAATAGGGATTATTAGTTAAATAAGATCTTGACAAATTCTAACCCAACAAAAGCTTTGTTTAAAAAAATTCTATATAACAAATAATGAATTTTATATTCTCAAAATTTAAAAGTTTTAAAAAAATTTTGAAATTTATAAAACAATTAGGCTGTAAGAGGGACAACAAAAATTTCTTTGAACGGACTCGAAAATCCATGAGTTTTAGGAATTTTGCAGATAACCCCAACTGATATTTGCATACAAGCCCCCACCATTTTCGGATAATCACTGAAGGCCATTTCGTTTTAGGGCCCATTTGTGTGCGTGTGAGGTCAAATGTTACAACAGGCCCACTGCTACAGTTGTGCGTGTGTGATGGGCCCATGTGCCACGCTTGGCATGTATTTCTCTACTAGTGTTGGGTTTAACCATGTCATGTGAACCCGGGAATGGACAGTCCATTTACACGAGTGGACGCAGCGGGGAAGGTCATGATTTCGACCGTGAGAACTCCCTTTGGATGAGTCGGAAACTGGGAAAGCTGGGAATACACGAATGAGCTATCCTAATGGATTCTAGAACTCTAGAATTGAGAGAATTGGAAAAATCAAAAGTTTAATTTTCTAATTTCAGTATTTGGTTTAATTCTGAATTTCAAAAATAAGAGGATTGAATAATTTCTTCCTATTTTCAATTTAAGATTTGAATTTCAAAAATTTTTACAAGAATCCACTCAATTGGAGGGGGTTGAGGGGTGCTTCGGCGTATGTAAGATTGAAGCTTAACACCCGGACTGCCGTGCACGAGCTCTCTCTCGCTTTTGTAATTGGGATCGCTAGTCTCAAAATTTAGGATGTGGTCGCAAGTGATCCGCCGGAAAGCTTTTGGACTCATATCCATCTCTCTTTTTGAGCAAAACTTTTTAAGTTTTTTAATTACATAAAACTCATGTCTATCTCTCTTCTCCCGATCCAAGCCGCCCTGATCAAGGCTTCACGAGAATCCAAAATCCCGAGATCTTCTCCACGTCAGAGAAGGAAGATGACAATGAAGAAAAAGAGAGGAGAAACGAAGAAAATTGATTCATATTCCATTTGCCAACCAAACAATAAAATTTTAAAATTGAAAGGATTCTCAATTTTATATAAAAAATATTCGTCTAAACACCAAAATTATTTAATTTTCTCAATTCTTTTAATTTTTCAGAATTAACAGGATGAACTAATTCCCCCGCTTTAATTTAGGAATTCATCCGAATAACCCCGAAAAAGAAACCTAGGAAAGAAACCAGTATCTCATGCATCACTTCAGAAACAATGGTTTCTGGGATCTCACTCCAAATGCAGATGGTGCGCTTTCTTCCTGCAAGCATGCTCCCTTCGCATAATTAACCCCTAACATAATCAAACAACTCGTGATTAGAAACAATAAACTTACAAATTACACTGAAAATGCTACATATTTGAGGTACTGTTTCACCACCAAACAAAGCAAAACCTTTTGCTTTCAATGAACTCCGCGCATCTTTTCCAGTGGTTCTTTTCTTGCCCTAAACTCCTCTCGGATTCCTTCTCTCATGAGATCATTTTCCTGCTCAATATTCATTTATGATTTCCTTCCAGAAATGATAACTAAAAGACAGCGGGTTGCCACCAAGGACTTAACCTGTTCCCGTGTCAAAGTGGGCATACTTCACATCACGAAATAAAATGAATTCTCAAATCTTCTTCGTCAATTCCACCGATATTGTGATTTTTCACCACTTTTACTTCTCCTTCTAAATCTAATCATGCCCATTTGTAGCATGTTGCCAATTAAAACAAGACAAGGCTTTATTGTGAGCTCAATGTGGTCCTTGGTAGTTAATTTGGATCAGATCAAGCCTGCAGGGGGGGTTCTTGGATCTGATCCTCGATGGAGTCTTTGGAGAAGGCATATGGCCACAGTGTTCATCGTCACATGGCAGTCATATGATGATGCACCCGTATGCTTGTTTGAGTTTTTTAGAACAAAGTTAGGGTTTAATATATTTCTTAACCTCAAAAGAAAAGTTAAAACCTGCTTAAACTAACCAATTCCATGTGATTAGAACGGCTTTTTCTTGTCTCCCAATTGCCAAGAGATCTAGCTTTGGATCATGAGACCTAGTGTTTCTGCATGGAAGCTTTGGAAGAGAGTTAACATATCCAATTGAATCTTGAGCCATTAAAGAACAGCCAACGTTCCTTCTTGACATCTCTCTCGAGACATGCTCAAACCCTGTTAATTCCCCTGTGCTACTTGTTTTCCTCCAAATAGTTTGAGCTGAATAGGTTTGATCACTGACAAGCATGAGCAATCTGTCCTCTTCTTCAGAAGTTTATCCACTTTTGATGTGGGGGGTTGAGTAAGAAACACGAGCATGCAGTATAGATGCCACTATCACATCGACATTCAATGCATTTCCATAGAATTTTAGCCAAACTTACCTGGACACCGTAAGCCATGAAATTCACTCCACTCTAAAGGAAACTTCCTCCTGCTTTCCTCACTTGGAATAGGATTTTACCTTAATTTTACCTGAATCCAAGTATCCGGCAAGCAAACCTGACCAATCACTCTCAATGGACGAATTGACACATCATAAAAATTAATTTAACAGTATTAACTTGATTAGAGTCTAGATATCATTAGTTATTACAAATACCGATACGTATGGGCCGATACTTTAAACCCTAACCCTAGGGTTAATAAACTGGACCACCTTACACCGGGCCATGGTGCACCCCACCAGCTCAGCATGGGGAGCTATTTGTTGATTAACCAGCCTTAACTCCACTGCCTCAGCTTCTTAATTCCTTTTTCCTTCTCTTTCACAGTTATACTCTCTCTCTCTCTCTCTCTCTCTCTCTCTCTCTCTCCAACGAACACTTTCGAAGCTTTTTCTTACAATCATTTGAGTTCCATCCCTGCGAGCACTATTTAACTGCTTTACACTACCTCTCCATATAATTTTGTTCTTCTCTTTTTCCCTCCCCCTCCTGCAAGCCCTAATCATCACATCCATCTCAGGTGTCTTCACGCCTGCCTTCCACTTCCTCCTTAAGACCTTCTTCTTCCATTCTTCCCCGTCTTTTTTGTGTTCATTTCATAGCTCTTTCCTTCCTTGCATTACCTTTCATGGCTTCTGAAGTCGTCGCCGGAGAATTGCCTAGTATCGCTCCGATTCGGGTATCGAAAGCAGACAGCAGCGACGGAGAGACGGAGCCTGTGACGCCGAAAGCAGCAGAATTTAGGCTTAAGCCGCCGTTGGTTTGCCCGCCGACCCCGAGGAAGCGGAGGCCCGCGAAGAGGAAGGCAGCGGCACCGGCGCCGCGGGAATTCTTCGCGGTACCGGAGGATCTCGAGGCGGCGTTTCTTCCTCTCCGGTGTTCTCCGAGCAAGAGGATCCGAGCAAGTTGATCTGAATTTTGGTGTTGGTCCTTTTTTTTTTTTTTTTTTTTTGCTTTTCTAATTTTATTTTTCACGTGCATGGTGAATTACAACGTTTTTCAATTTTTTTTTGTTATTTGAAATAGCACGAATTGAGCGCCGGAATGTGTAAATATCAATTAATTGTTGGTCTCTGATTTTGTGAGCTATTTAAATTTTTTAGTTTTGTTCGAATTTAGAGGAAGTAGAAGAGTCAAAAAGCAAATGAGCTCAGAATTCTGATTCTGAAATTATCTCGAAAGAAGAATTATTGGTTCCAATTCTTTGTACTCATATGATTTAGAGTTTGAGTTTTTATGGAGGTCTATGCTTAATTCTGCTTAAAAATGAAAATAAAAACATATGTAAGGTCGGGTATATAAAATAGTTCTACATAATCAAAACTATAATTGAAAATCTCTTTAGATTGAGAATTACTCTGAAATGCTTTATTCTGCACTAGATTATTATAATTAAAAAAGTTTGGTTTTCACGATTAAAATGCCTCGCGACAAGAAGAGCAAAATGCATGTTTGAGTGTCAACTGTTTAATGCGCATAGATCCAACGCATTTAATTTACTTCGTTGTGAGATCCAGCACGTTCAATGTCTTGAGATATACTTGTGAAATTGAGAGCAGGTACCCGCCCTACCACCTCTTTGCTCTGTTTCTGGAAGGCTGATCACATGGAGTGGCATTTGGGTAGCTCGGTCGCATCCCCACCTGTCAGAGCCCCTACATGTACTGCATGTCCACTCCTAAAACAGCCACCATCTGCTCTTAACTAAATGTCGGCGTTTATAGCATATACTTGACATGGAACCACGTGGAATGCTTGATCTATTCTATTCTGGCCCCCTTAAGTCTGTACAGCACTCTTTCTGTTCATCTTACTAATCACCATTATATTTTTTTACTAATCCCTGCGGAGGGTATCATTCTGAAAAGAACCCTTGCTCTGCTGCGACAACGGCTATGGCAGATTATTCCTCTCCGACAGCAACTATTCCAAATACAGAAGCCGCTGGAACAAGACCCATAGGAACCAAGAATACTAGTGGGATAAGATCGAAGCAAGATTGCACGAAAATTTCCAAGAGAATATTACCTTGTAAAGTTAATTGCCAAATCAGTACTATTCCGCAGAGATTCCATGCATTGCTGATGGTTCCCTGTCATGCATATGAATCCAATGGCGTGGATAGCAGCCTGACTAAGTATTCCAAAACAGTACTGTTGCTTTATTTTGGTTTTGGATTAGAATGAGCTTTGTCTTGGTCTCCAACTGACCTGCAATTTGCACGGTCAGCCTCTTCTCGGGATGCTCTCTGGAACTTCGCTGGACAGCGCGGGTGAGTTGTTTCCCTCCGACGAGTGTCCGCCCGAGCTCCCGCTCCTACTGACAGGCAGCAACGGAACTTAAAAATCCAAAACTTCAGTTAAGAGGGAGAACACAGTGGCCCTAATAAGTTAATTGGATCTCGGACTCGCCGACTAATCGACGTAAAAATTAATAACAATTTTTCGGATCAAATCTACGTCAGCAAAAATTTATGAAAAATAAAGAAAAAAAGACAAAAAAAAAAAGGCAAGAAACGTCGATAATGGCAAAAGCGAAAGAAAAATCCCATAAATAGATGAGAAAGGATTCGGATGACAGCAATTTAGAGACCGCTTGGATAATTCCAGTCCAGAACTAGAGAAATTATCAACTCAATTAATTTCGAAACATTAAAGGATTTAATCGAATGGTTAAATTTCAGTATTTAATGTTTTTTTTAAATAAAAATGAGAAATTATCACTTCCGTCAATTTTATTATTTAGATTACAAATAAAATTTTTAATTCGGTCAATTCTTAAAATTTTAATATTTAATTAAAAAAATAATTGTGAATACAATCATCCAATTTCAAACGATTGAAGTTACTTTTTTTTTCAGTTTTATCGAAAATTTTTTTACATGTAAATATTTAATTAGTAAACCAATAAAACATATTTTGATGGTTTAAAATATACATAAATATTAAAAATATTTATAATATTTGATAATTTAAGGAAAAATAAAATATAATTTAATTTCAAATATTTAGTCAATCGATAATATATATTTTAAATTAAATTTAATAATTTATAGGTGAGAATAATTAAGATTTATAAAAAATATTTAAAAATTAATGAGTTAGGAGAAATTTTTTCATATATTTTTAGATAAAAAAATTTTGTTTTATTTTTTTAAAAAAAATAATGTTAATGATTGAAAAGAAAATATTTATACATTTAGTAGTAATAATAATAATTTATTTATGAGAAATTATGTAGAAGAAAGGTGATAGGAATGAGATAGAATTGGCTGAGGAAGGAAAATATGTTCTCACATGTTAGTGGGCTGCACGTAACTTGGACGGAAATTGTGAATTTCATTCTCCTCAATTCGAAATTCAAACTAGAAATTAAAAATTATTGAAATTATACTAAAATTTTATAGACATCTAAATATTAAAATTGGAGAAATTGGTTTTCAATTTTCATAATTCACTGAATTCATGTGGTTGAAAATTGATCCAAACAGTCACTTATTCAACATAGCTGATTAAGAATGTCTAAGAACGATTAGGCATCGTTTCATTCGATATCAATATCAAATTCAAATTCAAAATCAAGACTAAAATATAAACAAATAGTTTAATTAATTTTTTAGTTTTTAAATACTAGTCTAATTAGTGAATGATTTAAATTTTTTAAACCTTTATGTCATTAAGTATATTATTTATCAAAATTTAAATATATAAATATAAGAATAGTATGATAATTTATTTTTTAAATAATATAAAAAATAATTTAATTTTTTTAATATTTAAATAATAAATTAATTAAAACAGAATAATTCTGATCATAATCTAAAAACTAAATGCACCCTTAGAAATCACTCAAAAATGGGAGTAAAATTTTTGGAGAAGAGGAGGTCGGGAGAAGAGTAAAATTTCTGTGAGCACCTAACCTTACACTGTCCTTGCTCAGATCAAATCTTTGTTGCCCTGAGATCCGCACTCGTTCTCGGGATACGCTCGAGGAGGACATGCAGGGTAAAAAAAAAAAAAAAAAAAAGTAAGAACAAAGGAGATGTGAGAAGACAGCGAAAGATGCGCATTCGGATCCGCACACGAATGAGACTGGGATCGAGCATTCGAGAGACTAGGGACAAAGCATTCATGCGCCGTATCCCACTCTCTCTATCTCTAGATTTTCTTAATGCTTTTCTGTGCCTATTTACAAATAGAGAGAATTTGCGGGTGCATTTGCATAATGCATCATTATCCACTGCAGCGTGCGTTCAGAGAGTTGTAGTCAATGCAAAAAAGGCAACGAGCACAAAATATCACTGTTGACTTTGCGGGCGTCTCGAATTAGAATTTTTTTGATAGTTTTAATTCTATAATAAAGGTATTTGGTGGACCTATTTTTATTTAAATTTATCTTCTACTAAAAAACTTAAATGAGTAGAAATATTATTTGAATCAGTCTTTTACTTTGACTCAAATATCATTAGACCATATATATAAATACACCATTGATATAAGAGTTTTTATCAGAGAGAGATATAGATCAATACTCTCGAGACGTCTTACGACGGTTATACTACTTAGTCTTTTGTGGGAGTTGGTGATATTAGAGTTTCGTTTCTATCGTTGTAATATTCTCTTTTCTCTTCTTATTAATACAATATTCTTTGAATCGTCTTCGCCATATATATTTTTTGTATGCTATCTTTTTTTTTTTTCTGTTCTTCTCCTATATCGTGAATTGGGATGAATATCGATATTTTCCGCAACATATATCACACCCTCGAGTTCCCATAATTTTGAATGAGGAGGAGGTTGTTTCTACAAAAAAGATGTACGGTGGCAAGCCCATAGCCTGCATGTCTTCGACGCATGCACCGACATGATGTTCTTCATCGATGAGAATGGGCCGGGCCATAAACATGCAACATTATAGGCTGTTATGTGCCAAAATCCCTAAAACGGTTTGCCTGAAATGGAAAAATTGAAGAGAGAAGTGGACAAAGCACACGGCCAAAAATGTGAGCAGGAGCCTGCTGCAAACTCCATGCGACGAGTTACCAGACCATGACAACACAGAGATGCTACCGCGCAGCGATGACACGTGGCAAACAGAGGACTCTCTACAATTCGGTGGAGTTTGGCACTTCACTGGCCGTTGGAGGCTTACAGCTGTTGCTGACGCCATGCATTAAACTACCATAAATAATGCCAACTGCAACAACAACAATATACATCAAGCGAGTCCCATTTCATTCATTCTAAATTTCCCTGAAAACTTTTTTCTCCACTTAATTACTAGTATTAAGTAATAAATATCTACATATTAGGGTGGATAAAATCAAATCGATTTTACATAGAAGCAGATTTTTCAATTACGATTCTAAATCAGTTTTTAAATTAACATATTAATTTTCAAATTATTAAATTTAAAATTATGTATTTTTTTATATTATAATTATATAATAATTTAATTATAAATACACTAATACATATATATATAACATAACAAAGTATATTTTAAAATTATATATATATATATATATATATAATAACTGATATGATTTTAGTTATTAATTTTTTTCGAAAACAAATTTTCGATTCTATCAAAATTAAAAACTATCAGTTTATTTTGAGAATCAATTTTCTCACAACTAATATAGTTCAATATATTGATTTTTTTTGATTTTTTTTCTCACCCCTACTGCATACCATACAATCACGTAATTCTAAAAATAAATAATTTTAAAAACTCCTAAAAATATAAAAATCACAAAATAAAATTTTAAAAGTTCAAAAAATCATGGAAATTTTTTTGAAGTTACAACAAATCATAAAACCACAAAAAGCAGAAAGTTCATAAAATTACAAGAAAAATTCTTAAAATTTTAAAAATCACATAAATTTTTTTTGAAAGTTTAAAAATTACAAAAAACTCCTTGAAAGTATAGAAAATACCAAAAAATCTGTTAAAAGTTCAAAATATCACAAAAAATTAATAATTAATTTTTTTATATTATGTTAATTTATCATTTAATATATTGTTAATACTTATTTTTAATATAAATTAGTAAAATTAATTATTAAATTTAATTTTAAATTTTAAAATCTGAGTTCAGATTGAGTTGCTCGTGCCGATGATTCCGAGGTTGAGCTAAGCTAAAGTTGGAGTTAGTTAGGCTAAACTTATTTATACCCCGATTTTATATTATAATTTTCAACAGATGCTACACATTTAGTGATGCTAACGTTATTTTTATAAATATATATATGATTAAATAATTTATAATAATTTTTTATAAATATTCGGTGATAATTTAATAAAGTTTTAGCAGATTTTATGTAATTTTCTAAATTTTTTTGAGATTTTTGTGATTTTCCAAAATTTTTTTGGGGGGGGGGTTGTGATAGTTGAGATTTTAAATTTTATGATTTTATGAACTTCTAGGTGATTTTTGCTATTTTTTATTTTATAATTATTTATAATTTCTTTTTTAATTTCGGAGATTTTTTGTGATATTTTAAACTTTCAGGATGTCCTTCATAATTTTCATATTTTCATAGGGGTTTTGTTGTAGTTTTCAAACTTTCAAAAAAATTTTATAATTTTTGCACTTTAAAAAATTTTCTATAATTTTTTTAACTTTTAGAATTTTTTTGTGATTTTATATGTTTTCATGGTTCTATGATTTTCTATAGTTGAAGAATTTTTTTTTTTGCGTTTTTTGAAATTTTACGAGTTATTTTTTAAAGAAATTGCTATTTTTTTGTAAATTCAATATTTTTTCTATTTCGATACTTTTAAGGTATTTTTAGTGATTTTTTATACTTTGAGAGATTTTTTGTAATTTTTAAATTTTCAAAGTTTTTTTATTATTTTTTTATTTTTTTTACTGTTTTGTGATTTTCTATACTTTGAAAAGATTTTATGTCTTTTTATATTTTTAGGAGATTTTTGTTTTTTAATTTTTTTTTGTGATTTCCATATTTTAATATTTTTATGATTTTTTATATTTTTAGGAAATTTTTGTGTTTTTTAAATTTTTCTATGATTTTAAGAATTTTTTTATCTTTTTCTATGTTTCAGTGAGTTTTTAAGAATTTTCTGTATTTTTTAGATTTTTTATAATTATCTTAATTTTTTATTAGATTATTATTCTTTTTTAAATTTCAGAAATTTTTTATAAAAAATATATGTTACATAAAAATATATAAAATAAGAACATAATGGTAGTTTTAGTATTTTTTGATTAATTTAATGGTCAAAATGAATATCGGTTAGTTAGAGAGATAGTTGAGAAAAAAATTTCAAAAATATATAAGATATTATAATATTTATAGGGATGTAGAGGAAATAACACTGCTCTATATGAGTATACAAAAAAAAAATTCTTTTAAAAATATACAAGATATTATAATTTTTATTAAGATATATAAGAAATTAGGAAAGTTTTCCAGAGCGTATTAGAAAAAAATTTTAAAAAAAATATTTTCCAAAGAAATAAATATTTAGATTAAAAAAAGCGGCTTTTCTTTCGCGATTTATATGACCTTCTTCTCCCCCAAACGATCACCTTCGATCTTTTTTTTTTCGCCCTTTTGAGAAAAGCTCTCGTTCCAGGGCCACCCGCCGCGCGCGCGAAGCCTGCTCGCCATATTTTCCCCGTCCATGTCTCCGATTTGTCCTTCGCCTCAGATTCCATTTTTGTTCTTGACCATCCTCCGATCGTTGACCTTTCTCTCTTCTTCCTTTCCTCGCTAATCGCATCACAAAGTTTTCTTCTTTTACTTGGATTTTCTCATCATCTTTTTCTCCTTCTTCCCTTCCTCCTAGTTCTCAACAACGAGAGGTTTTATGTGAGGGCAAAGATGGGGTTTTTGAACTCGGTGGCGCCCACGACGAGCTCGACGCAGGTCAACGGCTCCCCGGTCAGCGGCGGTGGCTTCAGGTCAATGATGTTTCATTTTTCCTATTCGTTGAATCTTTTGCGTATATGGTGGTATTGTGCTTACTGGTAGTCCGATTGGTAGAAGGTTTTGTGTTCCAGCAGTAAAGGTTCGATTTTTCAGAGAAATGTGGCATTTTCCATATGGATGTAATTTGTAGTTTTCAGTTTTCTGGTTATTATGATTTTGTATTGGTTATTGCCTCAATTGATCTTTGTTCTCCAACCAATACTTATGGATGCTGTTCCTTGTGATGCTTGAATGCTTCACTAAAGATGGTAATCTTGGATTTGTCTTTTGAATAAGTAAAGAAAATTGTGATTTTTTGAGGTGATCATGCCTTTTTTTCTTGTGGTTTGGAGTAATTAAGAATCCATCATGCTTACTAGGGATATCAATATTTTGTACCTTGATTAGGATGTTCAGATATAAATGATTATTGCAATGGTATGTTGATAATGTGTTTTTTTAAGTATGGTAACCAGGACTATTTGTTAGTGTTTTTTTTTTGTTAACGATTGTACCTGGAAAACATGATTTATGAGTCTTGTATGTTGATGCATCTCTATCTATGTGGCACTTGTGCAGCTCGAATGGGAAGTTCAGCTATGGGTATGCAAGTGCTGCTGGGAAGAGGTCTTCTATGGAAGATTTCTATGAAACCAGAATCGATGGTGTTGATGGGGAACTAGTCGGCCTGTTTGGAGTTTTTGATGGTGAGAGCTTGTGGTTTCTGAGTGATAAATGAGCCACTTTAGTTGCAAATTTGACAAGGAATTAATAATGAAATGTTGAGAGAAACAAACTCATTTCCTGTTAAGGTATGACAGATCCAATACCTATCTTTTTCTATTGTCTTCAGGACATGGGGGTGTTCGAGCAGCTGAATTTGTCAAGCAGAACCTATTCAGTAATCTGATCAATCATCCAAAATTTATAAGCGACACCAAATCAGCTATAGGAACGTTTGTTCTCTAATTTATCCTAGACTTCAATTTTATTATTTCACAGAGATGCTTTCTTAGATTAATTTGCAGAAAAAAAATGAATTGCGTTTACTGACAAGCTTTGGTCATCTGCAGCTGATGCATATAACCATACAGACTCAGAGTTCTTGAAATCTGAGAATAATCAGATACGAGATGCTGGCTCTACTGCTTCTACTGCTATTCTTGTTGGTGACAGGCTGCTAGTTGCAAATGTTGGGGACTCAAGGGCTGTTATCTGTAGAGGAGGAAATGGTAAATGGCCGCCGATAATAGTAATGTTCCAGCACTGTGTTCTTTGTATACATAGATATAGACATGTTAGGAGCATATTCCAAAACTAAAATAGAATATGGATGCATATATTATTGAGCAACATAATAATGAATGTATAATTCCTCACTTATTTGGAATTTCTAACTATTCAATTCGGCACTGTCCTTTTGGAGATTTTGTCATCCTTTTGGAGAATGTATCATCCATTTGTTTCATTCCTTGTCCACTTTCCAGTGAACTTTGTCGCATTTTAAAAGACAACACATGAGTTGCATGTTTTGTTTTTGTTGCTGTAACATTGTCAATAAGAATGAGCTTTAACTGACTGAGGGTGATCATGTGTTGATTTTCATTAAGATTCTATAATATACTTCTTTGAAACTTGATTTTAATTACCAAAAGGATGCTATTGTATTTACTTTAAATTGAACATTAAAGTTATTCCAAATCAGTTGTTGCTCGGCTTTTTCACTGCAACCCTTTAATTATTTTACATCAAATATCATTTGACTATTGCAGCCATAGCTGTTTCACGAGACCACAAGCCTGACCAAACAGATGAGCGACAACGGATTGAAGATGCAGGGGGATTTGTAATGTGGGCTGGTAATTTTGGAGCCTCCTCATAGTCTTCCTCTTGTACAAGCTTGTGAGATGAAAAGCTGATGAGCTGTTGTTTCTCCAGGAACTTGGAGGGTTGGCGGTGTACTTGCTGTTTCCCGTGCATTTGGTGATAGACTTTTAAAACAGTTTGTGGTTGCTGACCCAGACATTCAGGTATGGATTTATGATTTGAACCTTTACTTAAAATAGTTTTTATTTGCATTGGCTTTGATTATGAATGCATAGATTCTTTCAGTATTCTGCTCTTTTCATGACTCATTTACTTAGGTTATTTCTTGAAAGTGCTTTCATTGTCAATCAACATAGCATGTTCTGCAATCTGCAACCCTTTCCAGGAAGAAGTGGTTGATGGCTCTCTGGAGTTTCTGATTATGGCAAGCGATGGTTTGTGGGATGTGGTGACAAATGATGTACTTACCATTTAAAATTCAGCTCTATGATATGCTTTTTGGTGTATTAAGATTAAGTATTCAAGCATTTGCATGGTTTTAACCATATAATTCAGGAAGCTGTGGGCATGGTGAAACCCATTGAGGACCCTGAACAAGCGGCGAGAGTGCTGATGCAGGAAGCTTATCAGAGAGGAAGCTCAGACAATATCACTTGTGTGGTTGTGCGTTTTCTGGCCAGCAAAAGCAGCAATACCCCGCAAGAGATATCTCAGATGCACAACACAAAGCAAGAGAACACTGTCATTTGCCCGAGAGAATCGGCGCCATCCTGACAAAAGTGGCAGGATTTAATTGAAGATAAAGACAGAACACCTTGTTAAGGTCAGGACTATTTTCCTTCTCTCAAGTATAGGTTAATCTACCTGTGTTATTTGAAGGCAGAGTTGCAGGACTGTAACAATGTGCAAGAACTGAGCTGCCTTTTCTGTATGTCAGTGTTCAGGGAAGCACTTGTTAGAATTTAGAAAGGCTTGTCAAAAATGTAGAACTAGTACTACCTCAATGTTTCTGAAAGTGCTCCCCAGAATGTAGGATTTTTTTTTTTTTTTTTTTTGAGATAATGTAGGCTTCAATGCATTAAAATCTCCGGAATCTAGTTTATGTATTGTTTTACATGAGATTTGTTTTCATTTTTGTATTCTTCATTGATTCCATTGGGTTTTCATATTTATTTGCCACTTTGTTTTAGAATTTCTTCACAGATACAAAATATACTTTTGTTTTAACCTTACTGTTTCTTCAAGTACCTTTTCAGTTTTTTCTCTCTTCGCTTAACAACATAATACAAATACGGTTAAAAGATAAAGATTAATACGTATTTGCAGTATTCTAGTCGCATGTTTTATTTGAAACGGTTTTTTTTCTTGAATACCCTTGAAAACCTCTAAAATTGCTTTCATATCCCTGCAAAGTTACAGTTGTTTTTGTACCCCTAAAATTTACAAAAATTGTACAAATATTTACAGGGTTAATTCGTGTGAAAAATTCAAAGGTAGGAGTCTTTGTTGACGTCAAATGTCAAACTTATTTTTATTTTTTTATCTATGGCTCTGAAAATATCACAATCAACCCAAAATTGATTTTTAGTAATTTTTATATTAATTTAATAATTATGTAAACTAAAATCAAATTAGAATAATTTAAAATTTGTATATAATTTTAATTGATAAAATTAAATAAAAATGAAATATTTTTGAAGATTTTAATGAAGTTATTTATTTCAATTTTTATCATCAGGTGAATA